>VUYV01000316.1:405110-708406 GCA_008711295.1 Anarhynchus alexandrinus
CATGTAGTGATAGGATGAGGGGGAATGGCTTCAAACTGGAAGAGGGCAGGTTTAGATTGAACATTAGGGAGAAGTTTTTCACTTTGAGGGTGGTAAGGCACTGGAAGAGGTTGCCCAGAGAGGTTGCTGAGGCCCCATCCTTGGAGGTGTTCAAGGCCAGGCTGGACGTGGCCTTGGGCAACCTGGTCTAGTGGGAGGTGTCCCTGCCTATAGCAGGAGGGTCGGAACTTGATGATCTTCAAGGTCCTTTCCAACCTAAACCATTCTGTGATTCTATGGATCCTGTCTAAATCCACATTGTGGACAAGGAAATTTTTCCATAGACCTTTTGTTTGCCCATTGAATTTTACCTTGAGTTGACACTGTGTGCCTGAGACTGTAGTTTGATTAAAGCGTATAGTAGAGTAAAATTTTGTATTCCATTTGCAGAGCGTGTTACACCAAAGTCCACGAAAGTGCAAATACAAAGTACATAAGATATTTACAATATTTACAGCATTTTTGACTATTCTTCCTGTAAATTAATGAGAATTGAGGAAAAAGGAAAATGTAGCTGTTTCTCAGCTGTTTACCCCAGCCCATGTAGATTATTAAACATGTATTGAAAGTAATTTTGAGGAGTTGTGCTGTTACTCTCATGATGGTTTTCTTGAATAGTTAGAATGTAAGGATAGCTTCACATAGAGATAAGTTTTTTTTTAATTTATTTTTATTTTTATTTAGATATTACCTTACTCGTTACTTGTGTAATTTAAGCCTAATGCTTCTCATATGCATGATATCAGAAGTTTTTGACATCCAGCAGTTGATGCATACTCACTCTTTAGTGACAGAAGTATCTCTTGTGTTTTATATCTCAGATTAATACACCAGCCAGGTGCTCCTTTACACAAAGTCAGTTATTTGACCAGGTACTCCAGGGTACTATGATCCCAATATACATTGACTAAGGTGTTTATCCAGAGTTGAAGAAAATATGGCAAGTACAAAATCATAAATGCCACAATGCAAATCCAGGTAAAGTCAATAGAAAGATTTTTATTGGTTTCAGGATGCTTCAAATAATAAGAAAAATGCAATGGATGAATCTTAATTGAAATTATGAGCAAAGCTGTGTTGAGAGCATTGTTATAAACTGATTTTTTTGTGTTCTGTAGTGCCGGGAGTGCTTTACACTTTACTGTGCTCATTTTTAATAGCAATTCTGAGCAGAAATTCATTGGTGCAAGGAGATTTTCTACAGTTGGTACAGTGCAATCCCATTGTTTGGAATATGTAATCTCTTTAGCAAACTGACATCACAATTAAATGAACAATTTTACAACATAGGAGCTTGTCTGAAAGATATATTTTACCTCATATTTGAGAAAATAAAAAGATTAGTAACTTTACATGCTTATCAACTGTTTAATATAATTTATATGTGCACCACAAGGCTAAGATAGATTAGTATGCCAAATTCTTTTGGTGGCTCTCATGTTCTTGCTATTGCTGCTTTGATTATAAATTACATTGAATGGTTAATTTTTTCTCATCTCATAGGAACTCTTCAGGACGTGGGGTTTTTTTGGCCCAGTTTTCCAAGGAAATTAAGATTTTTTTATGACTATGCTGTAAACGTGTGTGTTTACAGTCAGTGTTTTTGTGTATCTATATGTGATTCCTTTCCCACTGACTCCAGATTCTGTTGGTTAGTTTTTAATGGATTTGATAGAGAGATGTGTTTCAAAAATGCTAACTGTTTCCAGGAAAAAAGTGGGCTGTTAAAATAGTGAAGGGACTTGCAATCACAACACACAGTGAGGGAAGGTTAATAAATGTAGATCTTATGCAGCACTGCCCAGGAATCTGCACAAGATAAAATTTGCTGGTCCCACGACTGTTCTTCTTATTCTAACAGTGATAGAAAAAGCTGATAAAAGCTATTTGCCGTATTTTCAGAATAAGAGACATCAGAGAGTATCATGGAGCTGAAAGTGGACAATACTAGTGTCAGGCTTCACACGCTGATTGATTTTCTGTGATCCAGGCAGTCTGCTGGCCAAAAAGGCAAACAAATCTTTCCTGGGAAATGTTTAGCATGTGTTATCATGATGACGATTGTATTGCAGTTTTATATGACTGAATTGTTCTAGTCCAGAGGAATAGTAAGCAGGCTGCTTGAACACTTTGCTTCAGGATCCGAAGTTCGTGAGAAGTATTAGGAATCTTTCCATTGAATTCATCGGTCTTTGATTCAGGCCCTATTTATACTATATGTTTATAGATTAGAGTCACATGTGGATATTCAACAAATGACAAAAATGAATACTCACTCTATTATATTCCATGAATTAAAGAACATCAAAATGGATGAACTACATACACTGAGCAATACTAGCTCACTAACTTGTTTCCAGAAAATTTATTTCTAAAGGTTACTCAGGTTTATTTTAAAGGTTACCAAAATTGAGTTTAAAGCTAAGCCAACATCTTGCATAGCTTTTGCAGTGACAGTGGTGGTGGTGTCTGGGTAGTGTGGGGATACATTCACCCCCCAAGAGAGGATTCTTCAGTTCAAGTTTGGGAAAAGCTTGGACGTGCCAGATGGAAAAAACAACCATGGGAAGGACTGTGAGGAGGGGAAAATCATGGTGCAGGTCTTCCTGTGCTGCCACAAGAAAGTCATGGAAAAAGCCCAAAACTGGAGGTGAAAGCTCAAGCCCCTTAAAGCTTTTGAACAAGATGCAAAGGTTGCGCTGTCCTTGAAGAAATGCTTGCAAGGTTAGATTCCTGCGTCTCTTGTTATTAGGAATTTCTGCAAGTGGTAGGGCAGCTCATTCCCTGCTCTGCTTTAAAATGAGTCTGTTCTTAGGCCACCCTTACTCTGTGACAAGCAGTATTTGTGTCTTGGTTATGATTTCAGAAAAGAGGAGTTACTTGCGTGCGGATTGTAACCGAAAGCACGCTGAGAATAGCACATAACAGAAAGGTTTCATGTAGACCATGCAGAGACATCTTATCATTGATTCTTCTCAACGAGGGCTTGAACAACACTGTCCCTTAGCAGGGAGGTACTGATGATGCACATGTACCAGTCCTACCTAATGCAGCAAAGTATGGAGCATGCAACTACGCTGATGTTTGTGAACCCAAGGCCAGAAATGTCTGAGTCCTGAATAAAGACGGGGCCAGGACTGAACTGCTTGAGGTCTGCCTGTATGCTCAGCTCTCCCCATGCTGGCATCCTGCTGTGTGTGCTGTGCCGTTGGTAGGGCAGTACAGACTTTCCCATGACTGGGATATTTCACACGGTGTCAGCATAAAGATTTGAGTACCACATATGTGGCCATGCAGCTAGGTTACATCTCACTTAACTCTCCCTTTTAAGAGGGGATAAGTTATTAAGGATGTGTTTTGCCAGGCAATCAGATTCTCCTAGTTTTCAATTTTACATGTATTAACGTAAAATATTATCCCAGTTAAGTAGTAAATTAGAAGTGAATATGGTATATGAGTTGGCAGGTACTGTCTAGAAAGACTGAGCTGACTGAAAATATATTTCATGCAATTTAGCTAAAATGCAAAGAATCTCCCCGTTAACTTTTTGGATCTGATTTTCAGCCATTGGATGCATTGTCAGCAAGTCTACATAAAAAGCTCTGTGCAAGAGGAAGGTCATTTCCAAGTGACTACACTGCATTTGTGCAGAAGACTCTCTGTGCCTGTAAAATGGTAAAAATATACACTGTTCAACATCAACACCTTGTGTGCAGCTGGTGCAAACTTGGTTTCATAACTGTTGGCCTTCTATCAGATTTGTTAACAAATAACTGAAAAGAACTCATCAAAACATTGTGTGTTGAAGCAGCTTCAAATTAACCACTTTTAAAAATGTGAAACAGAGTCCCATTTCCTTTTTTTGGGTTAAGAACTGCCTCTAGACTGAGACAGACAATTTTCCTTGTAATTTAAGAAGACATTAAAGTTTGTCAATAACTGTATGCTAAAAAAATCTATGTATGTATTAAGATATATATTCATATAAATATATGTATCTATTTCATAGAATCATAGAATCATAGAATGGTTTAGGTTGGAAAGGACCTTGAAGATCATCGAGTTCCAACCCCCCTGCCATAGGCAGGGACACCTCCCACTAGACCAGGTTGCCCAAGGCCACGTTAAAATTTAAATCTTTTATCAGTTCTGTCATGGTGAACCTTCTAGCACTCTTCTTTGTTAATACTGCTTTCTCTGAGGACTTGCACGATTCCCTTTTTACCCCATGAATTTATGATATGCTTTCCCATACCTCATGTTCCTGTAGTAAAATTACGTGGAAATGTTTTATCTCAATGGAACATAGCTTCTCCATCTTTGCTCTTCTTTCTCTCTATTTTCAAACCACCTGGTAGAAAAATTAGTATTTGTATCTTCTTTAGTTGGACTTTTCCCCACTAATCCTTGTATTTCAGATCCCAGCTGAAGTCATGCAAATCTTTAGCCATCTGCACCTGGAGATAGTCCCATAAGGCTTAAAAAACTATTCAACACATAAACATCAGTACACGGTCATTCTTTGGGAAGTTTGAAACCTATTCTAGGTCTTCTTGGTAAGTGATCAGGTAAATGATGAAAAATCATACAGGAAAAGATTGGATTCCTCTGCTGAAGATTGCCATAACGTATTTGTAATATTTTCTATTTAAGCTTACTCCTGTTCTGCAGTCGTAGTGCCATCTTTTGCTTTTACAGAAGAAAACCAGGATCAAGTTTATTCTTCTCCTCTTTTCCTGTGCTGGAAGATTTAGCATTGACATGTGTCAAATGGGTTTGTTTTACTTGTGCTGACTAGGCATGCTTTTTTCCCCCAATGTAACAACTTATTAGTTTCTTGTGATTGAAATGATAACGAGTATTTTTAAAGCCCATACACTTCTTTTTGTAATAAAAGAAGGTAATGAGGGCGTGATATAGCACACGGTCTGTGTGGAAAGAGTGGTGGAAGAACACAGCATGTTAGCTGGCTTGACTGAAAACCAGTGCTGCTCACGCATTCAGTTCTTTGCCGTTAGGGCATTTGGTCCATGGCATTGGTAGCTTAATATTAGCATCAAAGGCTTTAAGTCTGATCAATACCCAGGTTGTAAACTAAAAGTCGGGTTTCAAATACTGTGCTATCGAAGCGAATGCAGACCATCTCCCAAATCTTGGGCAGTGATGGCTTCTCCTGTTTAAGGACTGAGAACTCCTGTAGAGATTTTGAAATCCTAGAGCAACAGTGGCACAGAGGTAAAACAATTCCCAATTTTTGCTGGATTTTTATTGTTTTCTGGGCTGACTGGAAATAAATCTGAATTCACATTCCATGGGAAGGACTTCTTAACAACAACAGTGGCAATTATACTTATTTAAATACAAAGTGGAAAAAATAAATTTCCAAATTCTTCAAGGAATTTGGAAAAGTCAGCATGACCTTTAGTTTCACTCTATAAAACATATCCATGGCTTACCAAGTAAGGAACTGGACAGCTGAAAGAGTGGTAGCTCCCAGGGATGCTGGGACCATGGGCCCTAAGAAATCTGCCTGGCAGCCCTCTCTCAGCCTTCACATCCGGACACCTGGGGAGCTGGGATCCCAAATGTTAAGCAGCCAGGATCCCAAATATTAAGGAGCCAGGATCCTGGGACCTAGGTCTCCTAGGAAGAAGTATGCTAGAAGGCCAAGCTTGGCCTCCCAATGTGCCTCTTCAACCTCAGGGTGTTTGACAACTATAAACACGGTAGATCCCATGGACCTGAGAGGTCAAAAGCCACAATTTCCAGACTCCCAGATCGTGAAACCGACAGCTGAGGAACCAAGCACCGAGAGGGCTGGCCTGCTGGGGTGCAATGAGAATCTGAAAAAAGTTCAGCTTTTGATGAATCCCCATTTTCTGACAGAAAAGTGATCTTCAGAAAATTTCTGAGCAGCTGTACCTCTTTTGCTGATGTTGTCCTTTCAGATAATTTTATTTTGAGGTATAAAAGCAAAAATCTGAACCAGTGTGGATTTTGGTCCAGAGGTTGCAAACTAAAACAGAGAAAGATTGGGAAACTTGCTCAAAGAATGCATTTCTGCCCTGACCTTGTGTATATATCTCCCCACCGAAATCAGTTATAAGTTTAGTGTTTAATGATATTAGCACTACATGAACAATGGGAGATACATCTGCTATATATCAGTAAGGGTGAGACTGGAGGAAGGAGACCTGGGCTCACTTCACGAGGGATTTGGAGAGCTGCTCATATTCCATTTCTGCAGTTACTTTTTTTGGTAACCACGTGCTTAACTGTAGTTAAGCATTACACTGATGAGACTGCTTACATCAGATGTAAGCAAGTGTACTATGTTTTCAGGTTTAAGGCTTAAAGGGGTATCCCAACTTCAGCATCTATAGGATAGAAATGTTAGTTATAAATTATGTTCCTTGCAAGAAAGCAGGTTGTGTCAAGTCCCATTCATTAAGTGCTTTGAGATACTTTTATGGGACATTATCATCTATTCTGCTTCATCCCCGCTGTTGCTCTGTCTTGCACAGGAAACTTCTGTAAACTAATTTTAGCCATGGCCTTGCATTTGTAACGAGAAGTATGTGCACATATAGTAGAGGCCACTACTTGGCCCATTTGCCTCTAGTGGCCATTCGTTTTGATTCTGGGCTATGGAGTCACTATGCTTTATTTATTCTTTTGGCCTCTCGTATTTTTGCTGCTCCAGCTTTTTTTTTATTATTTTTATTATTTTTAAGTCTCCAGTGGACTGGAATACAAACTCTGCAAATTCATCAGGCTATAATGGATGGCCAAGAATGATTAATGTCATGTGTTAGTTTTGGAGTGGTTTTGGATGTAGATATACTGCAGACTGTGGTGTTTTGTGGAATTTTAGATTGAAGTGCAGCCTGTCTGTGTCCTCCACATATTGTTTGATGGTTGCGGCCGATTAATCACATCCATTGCAGCTGTCACGTTAGGGGGATTTGAACAAATCATGGACTTTTTCCTTTTTTCCCCTTTTTGTAGTGCCACAGAACAAAAATACATTTGAACAAAATGTTCATTCTGTCCTTTACATGTCTTTGAAAGGTAAGATTAATTGACTGTGTTTGCTATTAGTACATTTTGAGTTGGACAAGTCTAGTAACTAAGCTTGCTCTGTTGGCTTGTTGGCTTTACCTATTCTATTAAGGGAATCCTGCAATCCTTATTTCTTTCAGGATCCCTATTGAACTTTATGAAGATATTGATGCAATCGAAGGAATTATATCAGATTTTTAGGCAGATCTGGGGGTAAAAATGGTGCCCGTGTTTTGGGGGAAGCACTGTGTGCAAACTGAAGGTTCCCATTTTGGTATTTCCTAAATCTTCTTTGCTTTTTCTCTCACTGTATATTAGAAGTGGTTGTTGCTCCTTTTCCAGAGTCATCACTGTTAATACTGTTTGCCCAATAATTGTTTATGTGGAGCCACAAGTGAGTGCTTTTCACTGTACTTAGATCCTATTGTCCGAGAGGGAGGCAGGCATCTTCTGTGTGTCTATTCATTTTTGTCCAAGTGGGAGGCACCTGAGTTTACCAACTTAAGTGCCTGGTAAGGTATTTCAAAGTGTCCTTTAAATCTACATATATAATTACTTGCTTGACCAAGACCTTGTTTTTATATATTGCTCTGAAGGTGATCTGTTCTTGCACAGACACCTTCTTGTCTTGAATCCCAAGATCCTTGTTGTCCCATGAGCATGGGATAAGCAGAACCTGCGTAATGAACACATTAGTTTTCTTTCCTACCCTCAGGACAACTCTGCATTCTTAGTCTGGTCCTTGAATAATATATTAAGATCTTTTTGACATAATCCCATTCAATCTTCGGACCTCAGCATTGCTAAAGTTTAAGCAGAGGCATCACAAGCAACATCAGCAGCATGTGGTATGTATTGTTCTAAATTCAAGTGAAATCACATTTTTAAAATATTTTCCCTAGGCATTTTAGGTATTTCTATTTTACAAACAAAAGGTGATGGATTATATTATAACTGGACATGAAATATCCTCCTCATAGAGTTTGGCTTTATGCTCTCTCTATTTAAATCAATCATTTTGAAAAGAATGATGAATGGTAGAGGTCATATTTACTGATCTACCAGAGATTTTTAACAACTTTGGCTTCAGTAAAGATATGTGAAATTAAATGTTAATGGCTTTTTAGATTCAAAGGGGTATTGGAAAAGAACAGATTATTTGTACTGGAAGAACTTTACTGCTCATTTCTGGGAAACACCCCCTCACCAATGCTCTCTGAACCTGGATAAATCCTTTTTTTTGCTTTTTTTCCTGTTTTATGAACTACCTCCTACACATGAAGGATTGCCTATGCTTTTCTACAACCTGTGTGTTGTATATAAAGCACAGGCTTTGTGTAGGTTATAGGCTGCCTTAAGTCTCAACATTTTGAAGGGACATATTTCTTAGATGTCAACATGCACATGTAGGCATGGTTGTCAAGAAATTATCAGACTGTATAGGATGCTCAGCCTTTTAATGGTTATTGATAAGCATCCAGACTTCAACGTAATGACTAGTATGCATTTGAGGGGTAGGAATATGCAGTCACAAGCAAACTTTTGAAAAGGTTGGTTGGAATGATTTTGATTTTGAGTGTCCTGTTTGACAAACACTGGAGGTCCTTGATTTTCAGAAATTGCATTCGACGGAAACCAGGCATGCCTAAAGGTGTTCTAAAAGGGCATGCAAGGTCTCTTACTGGCATTGAAATGATTGGCTGTTGGTTTTGGCCAAGAATTATTTTAAACTATTGATTATAAATGCAAAACTGTACTATGGTATTTGTGAAGATAGCATTTATTTCCATAAAGACAAATGACTTATTTTGCAGCTGCTCTTACAAATGAAATCCAACTCTTCTTTTACCTTCACCTTGAAAACCATACTTTCTCTATACAGAATTGTTCGTAATCAAGGGAAAAAAAAAGACCAAGAAAAACATCATTAGTCAGAGTCTAAAGTATCAAGATCAGCAAATTACCTCCAAAGAAAGAACCTAAATTATTTGATTTATTTGATCAGTTTATTTTGGTTTGCTCTGTTGAAAATAATTTAGTTTCATGAAGAAAGAGAAATTAACTGAATTGACTAAGAGTCTCTGAGTATTTTTATGTTCGTGTGTGTGTATACGAACTTGGGAATGAAAAAAAAGGCAACCGGTTTATCGCCATATTGTCATTAAACACTGGATTTTTAAGATGTTAGAAGACTAGAAGGTCAATGCTTAGTTAAGAGAAGCTTAGCAATGAGAAGCATGAGTTACATTTTTCAGCTTTCTGCACAATATAGTTGGAGTCAATTGCCAGTGGCCTGGCCTCATCCCTTTGGGATTTTTGATCTATTTCCAAACCCGCTGCACAGCCTCACAGTCTTTGAACTATACCAGGCCCCAGACTATATTAACTTCTACTTCTGAGCAGTGAAGTTGATATTGTAGAAGAACATCTTGCAGCCTTCAGATAAACAATACCTCATAAGTCCTAAAAAGAGGGATACATTGTGATGACTGACTTAAGGAAAAATACAATAAAGCTTTAAATAAAACAGGAATTGCTGGAAACCCTCCGTGTGTGTAAATTCTAGAGCCCATTATACCTTACAGAAATGACAGCATACACTGGAATTACTCTCTGTAAACTCAGGACTCTTGTTTATCCTTTAAATGCAACTGATGTGACCAAAAAAGGATTAAACATTTCTTTACTTGTGTTACTGTTTCAGATGGTTTGGACGGAATTATCTTTTGGCAACACTGAGATTTATTAGGACCCTTTGGTCTCATTTACTTGATGACTTGCTTAGTATGTACCTTTGTTCTATTCTTTCTCTGTGTGCTTCTTATTAAGTTGTCAACAACAGAACTCTATGAGATATCTGAAGGCATTTTTCTTTTGGTCAACATAGTATTTCAGGGAAAAAGAAAGCTATACCTTTGGTTTTGATTCATCTTTTTTTTTTTTTCCCCATGACCGGCATTAAAAAACCCTGCAATTTCAGAAAGAAAAAATGAGAAAAGTTTAGGCTTCATGTTGTTACTCAATACCAAAATTGCCAGAGTTTAAATTAATGCATGAGCATCTTTATACTGGAACTGGTTGGGAAATTCTGGCAAAATATTTTTTTATTGGAAAATGCCATTTTGGAAATTTCTTGTTAAAACCTCAAAGCTTTTCATGGAGATGTATACTTGTAGATAAAGCCTTCATGGAGAAATTTCTGGATCAAATGAAAACACGAAAGATGGCACAAGCTGTTACCATAACATATTCGGTAGGCTACTGGCCTGAGCGATGTAGACCCTGAGATACTTCGGAATAAGTCTCTCCTTCCCTCCCTGAAAATGAATAGGCACTCTCTTGTCTCTTGATATTTTCTTTTTATTTTTCTCCTTTTTTTTTTTCCTCATAAAATTTGGAAATATCTCAATATACATCTCAATCATGGTTACCATGATGTGATCCTGATATTTCCTTTCATGATATTTCCTTCTCAGCCTGACTTACTAGCCTGAGTGAAACATTCCTCTAATGAGGATACACAGCTTCCATTAATCAGTCCGACTTGTTCAGCAGCAGCTGGGTAGCCTGTCTGTCAGTACTCCATGGAGTACAGTCATGTCCTGAAAGTCCCGTGCCTTTTCCAGCTCTGGACATCTCCTGGCCTTTTCATGATGTTGTGTGCAAGGGATACAAGGCAGGTTCTGGTCACCGTGTCAAGGTGTTTCAATGGCATTTGGATGTTTTTTTCTTGTTGTTGACTCTGTCATTGGCATATTTGAGACCCAAGTGTTTTGCAGTCTGGGTCAAGCTGCTTTCACAAGACAGAGCTCCAGCAGCTGTGCTGTCTGGCCAGAGGCAGCAAGCAAGACCTTGTGCAGCCATATACTTCTTCCCTAACCTGGGACTGATTAAGCCCAAAGTGAAGTTTGTCAAATGCTGTCGGTGAAGTCATCCTTTGCCATCATCTAACGTTGGGGGAGGCAATGCCCTGGCAGTGACTCAGCTGCAAATCATGTGGATGTGTTTGAACGTGGGGGGGCTGTTTCATTTTGTTGACCTCAGGGAGAAGAGTTTGGCCATGTGCTATGGGCTGTAGATCCCACCTGTCTGCTCTGCACCCATGCTGCAGGAGGGATCCCTCCAGCACAGAGGCAAAGGGCACAGCACGATAAAGGGATGGGTGATGAAGTCCCCTCTGTCCCCCATCCTCCCTCCCATACCCCAGCAGCTCAGGATACTGCTCCCCCACTGCCAAAACAGTAGCTCTGGTGTTTAAATCCAAAGCCTGTTTTTGTGCTCAAAGGTAAGAGGATGAGCAAATATTGCTCTGGGTGAAAAATTACTTCTGTTCCCCCAAGCTTTGTCCTGAGGTCAAAGCTGGGGGATCAGTCTACCTGAGATGTAGATGACATATACAATTGTGTTAGGACTGCCTTCCTTTGTGCTATGCTAACTTGTTTTGGGTTTTGGCTTCCTACCACCATTTTTTTCTATTGAGACATTTTTTTTTTTCTATTCCAGGATTGTGTAAGAATACATTACATAGAAGCTTCTTTATTGCAGATATTTAATCCTAGAAATAAAAATCTTAACAACTCTAATAAAACTGACATGATGGATGTAGTGTGGTAACTCAGGATTTACACAATGGCTTGGTTCTTAAAATGTCTTTTCTGAACTTCTTAATAAGTATTGCTTCAGGGCCTGACCACAATACCTTTCCTCTGAGATGATGTAGTACTTTACTATTTAGTTGGTAGGCTTTGCACACCCCGCAAGGTCTGTCCTCTTCAGTAAGACAGCCTGTACTGTAAATATCTCTTCATGAATAAGGCCAGTTATCTCACAAAGTGTTGTCTTCCACCGCACTTCTTGTGCAGTACTCTTTTCTGTTTTGTTATAGATAAAATAAGTTAGAGACAAAGTCCCCACCCAAATCTTCATGCTCAATTCACCCTTCGCAACTGGAAACAAATTTAAAGATTCTGTAATGCAAGTATTTGGGCAAAGCTGATATCCTGGGAAAAGGTAAGATCTGCTTCCTTTTCCTCATTTTCACCTGCCTGTTGTCTCTAAAATAATAAATGAACCAGAAGAGTGGTGCAACACACGGTTAATAATGTACCTGCCTAAAATGTGAAAGCACTAATACTGTGAACTGGCTCTGGATGGGAACCAGGAGACAAGCACTGTTGAATTTTCTCTTGGCTCTGAAGCACAGAGAAGGCTACCTCTGCCTTCTTGGTAGCTCATTTGGACCAGTTGTCTGTGGTCTCCTTGGTTATAAGCCATTTTCCGGTGGTCCTAGTAGGGCTTGTGTAATTTCTGTTTGGAAAACAAGAGAGGTCAGAACTGCACATTTCATATTTGTCACTGGAATAAATGAAGCGATTTTCTGAAGTAATGACTGCAGAATTTGGTTTTACACTGTCACCTTGCATTTAAAATGTAAAAAAAAGTCATAGTAAAAAGTCCCTGGAAACTTGCCCATAAAGTACATGCTGCCTGTTTTGTAACACATGGGGAACACAGATTTGAAGAGCACCCTAACAAGTGGATACATTTCACCTGCAAGTTGAATTAATGACTGTGTTCTTACTGACCTTAGGGATTGCCGAGTGAGATATTAGTAGAATACGCACTTGTTCCCTAAAAAAGTTGCAACAGGGAACTTACAGCTGTACTGCAGCACCTAAGGAATAAACACTTGTGTGCCTCTGTACAGTCTCTGCGTTACCCAAGAGGAAGAGAGCCTCTATGTCTGTCCTTGGAGTTCTGATATGAACTTCAAAAGAGACATTCAGGTGAAAGGGGGATATATCTTAGCCAACTAGGTCTAATATTTGGATGTGTTTAATAAGTCTTGCTTAATGTGGAAAATCCATTGGTGTATAGTTTTGTAGCTGGTATTGAAGAAGGTACGTTACTGCAATATGGAGAGATGAGGTGAAACACAGAAATATAGAAGAACAGGCAATACAGAGAGTAAGTGCCTTTTTACATCATAAAGTGAAGCTGTGCATCAAAACCTTATCATATAAATAAGGTATTTCTCTTTCTCTTTCGTCCTCCGTAAACTAAGTACTGACAAGTGCGTGCTTATTGCAGTCTGAATATCAGTAGTATTCTGTTTTCAAAGCCAAGCCCAAATACATCTTTTTTCACCGTTGTCTTGTTCCCACTGTCATGTGTCACAAACTATACTTTTAAAAAAGATGTAGGGCACACATGAGACAATATAAAGACATATATAAAGAACCAAGTGATTTTTCATGACCTTTAATGATATAAATTTGGTAGGAAATACGTGTAGTGGGTCTGTTTACTCCAGGGATTAGTTACTCTCATTATGCAAACAGTGCAATGCTGAGAAGCTGAGTCATTGAGGAAATGGGGCAGGTTTTGAAAACGGATCCCTTGCCATTGACGTACATGTGAGAATATAATTTTTTTCTGTTTTACGGGAATAGAACATCTTAATGAAAGGAGTCGGAAGGAAATCCAACACAATCACTAGTACACATCACATTCATTTTTGGTGTGGCTGTCCAAGGAACTCAACACGTACCAGTTATTTTAATTATAAATCAAATGCTCCATTCAGACCGTATTCTGTTACCTACTAAAAATGGTACGTTCTGAGATGCACCCCTCCCACTTTCTCTCTTATTCAAGCAGGAAAATTAGGTCACTGGGTAGCAAAGACCACAACCACAGCTTCTTATGTGCCTGCCTGTGAAAAATTCAGTCTTCTATGAGACTGCACTTCCACCAGCTGAGGGTTTCACGTTTGCCAACAGGCTGAAGGCATAAACAGACTTTTCTGGGAGGAGATAGCACAGCATTTAGTAGACGGTTTTCTGAATGGAATAGCCAACATGATTTTACAATACGGATATCAGTCATTACAAATACTAATTCCCTTCTGTATATACACTCTGAGGAATTTTGCAGCAAAAGGAAGGGAAGCAAAATAGCAAAGGTTTCTCAACAAAGTCACTGGGAGGATTAAACCATTTTGAGTTTTAGCCCCAGTTCAATGGAGAACTTAAGCACATGCATTAAGTCCACTTTTTTGGAGGAGGCAATTGGAAAGCGTTGCATTCCTTTGCCCACTTCTGTCCAGTCCTTCCCAAAAGCACTACGTTCCCAGTTGCAGGATGTGTTGCAACAGTTTTCAGCTTCCCCAGCTACACACTGCCTGAGAACTTACAGCAGCAGAAGTGTTTATGTGCTGAATTGCCACTGGATGAAAGATAGAGAAGAAAAAGTTTAGACTGGCAAAAGCCTGCCATCAATATGCAAGTTAAGATAAAATATGCTTTACAAGAACAGTTAGGCAAAGAATAAGAGAGAAATCAGATACTCTGGATTGATTTGTTTAATGACTTTAGACAATGGGCCTCCTTTACGTCTTTCTGTTTTCCAAGGGCTTCACTTTAAAGACTTTAAAACGATTGAAGGACTTTCAGGGAGTTTTTTTTTCTTCATATAGTAGTGGGAAAAATCACCAAAATGTCTCAGTGGTTTGAAAGAGTGAGACACAGCCTGAGACTGCTGAAAATACTTTCCAGAAGAAAATGCAATTTTTTCTTCACCAGCGCTTTGTACTCCTCTTGTTTCATTAAAAAAACCCAATGATTTTTGCTTCCTATTTTCTTTTGTGGAAATACTTTTTTGTTATCTCTACCCTATTCTGTACCGTGCAGCATCAAACTGTAGATGATTTTGGATTAAATCTTATTAAAATAGCTACCTATTCCTGATGCTTTTGTCCAAGGTTGTCCAAAGGAAAAATTTTTCTACTTTAACTGCTCCAAAATATGATTTGACTACTAAGCGAAGAGGGTAGGGAAGCGCTCCCAGATTGCTTTGAGGACCTTGATGTGGAATATGCATGGCCAACGGAAAACTGAGATTGCGATTGTGGCTTCATGGGTCTGGTGGTTTTCATGTGGGTTTCAAATCTTGTGTCGCTTTGCAGACAGGCTGTAGAATTTAAATCAGCCCGAAGGGCAGTGCCAGGCCACCCCTCTCTCCTTGCATGGAAATGATCCCTGCGGCCCCAGGAGAGGATCTGGCAGTGCTGGCAGACCCGCTTGCCAGATTTCTGTGTCCAGGGATAGCAAGACATGAAAGAAAGGGGGACCTCTCGCAAGCAGTAGAATAAAACTGAATTAAAGTTGTTTAGCTACTGTGGAACACAGGCAGTGATGCTGACACCCATATGTTTAAACCCTAATGATTAATAGACTTTTTGCTGTGGTACATTTGCAGGTGAAAGGTCAGGCCTGAAACAATGATCTCTCACACGGACATTCGGTAAGGACTTCCCAGTGCAGCCCAACCTGCTGTTGACTTTAATGACAACAGTCTAGGAAAAGATGAACTCTTTATTGTGCTCTGAGAGCTTCATCCAAAGTCCATGGCAGTCAACCCTCTCCAGGGAAGACCATTAAAAAAAAGGGAATGCCTTAGTTTCACCTTTCCTCACTTTTCAAGGCCTACATGTTGTTCAGGTCCATTCCAGTAGAGGCATAGAATTGTTTTACAGATCACGTGTGCAGAAGTAGCCTATGGTAAAGCTGACTTTTAATCTGTTGGTCCCTGTTTGCAAATTAGCCCTGAAGGATGGATTTGCAAAGCAAATATGGAGCCAATAAGTGGCTTTAATAGTTTTTAAAGTTCTCATGATAATTGAGAAAGAATTCAAGAATGGAGTGGTAGAATGGGAGAGAGAAGTTGTGCTGCTCTGAACATGAGATCAGCAATAGCTGGTAGTTTCTGTGGAGTTTTTGAATAATCAGTGCTTGCTCTACACTTGTGGCAATGTCTTCAAAGAAGATACTGTATTTTTTGAGTAAAGAGTTTTCTCACTGACATGAATCAGGGACAAGAAAGACCTTGGAAAAAGCGTAAGACTTTTAAAGAAGTTTAACTGCTGAACCCTGTGCTACACAGATGGGCAGCCTATATATTTATATATTTATCGCTTACCTTTCAGCGATGTGAATCTGCAGAATGTACTGTGGAATAAGATTGTGAAAGTGTAGAATGATGGACACTAACTGTCTGCAGGCTGAGATAACGTACACTGAAGGAACAGAAACTGTCTCAGAAACAATCTGTAGCGGAATTAGAGCATTTCGAAGAAAAATAAAAAAAAACCCCGACCTTGGCCTTGCAGCTGCTGCATCTTCCTGTAAGCCTTTTACATTTTATAATGGATGCATAATGTGTAAGGGATGCAGGTAAAGCTGGTGGTTATTGTGCTAACAGGACAGTATATTTCTTCCAAACTGTGAAATACCTAGACATGGCCTCTAACATCAACATAAAAGCATCTTCTTCAGTTTTGAGTGTCTCCAGAAGTATGGGTAAAATATTTATCTTTAACGTAAATTCCCCTTGAAAGATTCATTTTCTCTTGAGATGACTACGTTAATGTTATTTCACTGCTCCACTTCAGTAATATCTCATAAAAAAGAGCTCTGCCTTACCGCATTATTTAAAAACACAGCGGGGTATGTTTTGTTGGTAAAAGCGACCTCCTTCCTGCCCTGCAGGGAGGAAGGAGTTGTTACCTGCTTTTCCAGCCAAGACTCTGGAGCACTCAGCAGATGTTAATACTGTGGTCGCTTTTGCAAGCCACGCACCGACCGGACATGTAGAAGCTTTCTGCTGGGTGGTGGTGGTGCCACGAGCTGTGCCAGTCCCTGGGAATGGTGACCCCGGCTGCGGGGTCCTGTGCTGCCCCGGGCAGAGGCGGGTGCTGCCGCCGCCGCTGTTTCGGCGCTCACAGCTGGCGTGGCTGTAGCCGCAGCAAAGCACTGCCTTGTGGGTACGGGGAGGAATTGATCCTTTCATTTGTTTTGGCCTCCCGGAACGCAAAAGAATTAATTAATTGTAGTTTAAAAGTGCTGAGCTCTCCCGAGACTTACAGAATTTGCTTTTTCATCTGAATACTTTCCCCTTTAAAGCCTCTTTTTCCCGATAGCATACACATTTTTCAACAACTAATATTTTCCTTTGCATAGCTATATATACTCTCTCTCTCCACGTGCTAAAGAAACACGTGCCCAAATGAAACCACACATACCATTTAACTCAAAATACTCTCCTGTGTACATCTGTTTTTCATTAGTTTTTCCCTCTGCTATATACATAGACTTTGCTTTAAGAAGTGTCATTACATTAGTTTGCATTACAGTATTATTTTTCTTTCGGCTGTGTACCAATATAGTGGCCAAATACTTCCCTTAGAATTGCGTGTGTTTTTGGAGGGCAGGATTTGGCCATTACATTTGCATACAGCATATACACATGTGTATATTCACACATTAAAGAAAATACCGTTTTTAACCCATGTTCTATGCAAATATTTGGAATAAAATATTCTAAACATAATGGATATGTCACGTGTTTTGTACCCGTATTTTCTTAGCATGCAAAATGTTTCTCTGTGTGTATGCACATGAGAGAGAAACAAATACCGTACCTTCAAGCTGATGGGACATCTGTGTCTGCCTGAGCTCTACATCTGTGCCCAGATTCCCCTTCACTAAAATTTATTTAAACTGCAGTTCTCTGAACACCTGCACAATTGTGGCCACAAAAGAAACTACAAGAGAAGCATTTCCTCACCATTCCCAGTATAATAATTTTCTGAAATTCCAAATGACTTACCTAGAATGGGAAAAAAAAATTCCAGCATTATAGCAATGAGTTTAGAAAGGTGTCCAAAGGACCACCTGGACTAAGAAAATCAGTTTACTATTTGAGATAATAATTGTAAAATACAGTTACAGCTTACCAGTTCCAAAATATTGCTTGGAGTCTGCAGGCCTTGTATAAAAAAAAAAAAGTATTTAATATTTATACGTGTACATTTTAACATACATTCATATCCAATTTACATACATTTCTGCAAAATCTTGCTGATGATCTTTTGCTTATTTCCCCTTCGTACATATTGACCATTCAAACTTCTGTAACTCATTAAGCTCTTAACCTGCAAGTTCTAATTTGCATCACAACAATATAATATATAATCATTGATTGCACAAATCCATGTGATAATTTTGACAGAAATGCTAGCTTTATTCGCCTGTGTACCTAGGTGGGTGATGTGTCAGCCCAATGTTTGTGTTACCCATTTCTTTCCTGCAAACCTTTCACGATCTGTAGTCATTGGAATATGCTCCAAAGGGATACGCACTGATTGCGGTACCGGGGGAGAAAGGGCACTGGGGAGCACAGTGTGTGCCTCGCCAGCCCTTCTCCTCACAGGGCTGCGGCTGCTCGGCAGCTCCCTCTTGGGCTACACTGCAGCTGGTAGAAGAGCTCTCCTGGGGTTACTGCTTCGAGTTTTGGGATCCTTGCATATATCTCGGCAAGGCCTCCGTTGTCTGGCCCTGATTTCAAGAAGGCTCTGACCATAGTATGACTCAGGCTTTCACAGTCACCGGGAAGCAGCCCAGGGAAGAGGACAAGGAACCTGATCCCCATTTACTGCATCCCTTGCTCTTCCCAGATGGGAACAGCAGTGACGGCACACACATGGGTTAAGGACAGTTAGAGCACAGCATGCTAACTTTTCCCACCATTGCCATCACTTACATGTCAAGAGACAGGAAAAGAAGTTACAGGACGTAATTATGCTTGCCCTCCAGTCTCCCGGGACACAGAGAGGGAAGTCATGCTGCCTGAGTAATACAAAAAGAGTGGAAGAAGGCAAAAATATGCCCCCAAGCATAACTATTCAAAAAGCCCTGACCTTTGTGAAATAATGAGTTGGCCTTTGAGCAGAAAAGTCAGGAGAGCCTTGATTTAAAACTTCATTAAAAATATAATACGGTAAGTAAGTGTCAGAATGCACGACGGCATTGTGTAACTAAATTCACTGATTATTGGATCATCTCCATAATTCGTTATAGCATTGTTGCTTGTAAATAAAATGGGGAAAAAATTGAAAGAAAGCACCTTTAGAAAGTTTTTCTTTAAGGTAATTCTTTAGGCTTTTCTCCAAACAGTAAGGATTTGATTACCGTCTATGTTTGGATCTATATTTTCATGAAACCAAAGAGAATACTTTCTTACAAATGGTCTAGTGCAAATTTTGAATATAGTCCATTTCAAAAGCTCCCTGCAAACCAGGAAATAATTTGAATACAAGTTATTTCAGGTCACTTCGTGGTCTGCTTTCAAAAAGAGAAGGAAATTTGTATAATTAAATTATTTATTCTGATGTTTTTCCTTAAATCTACTGAATGTACACATCAACTCAATGTGTTATTTGAGGATTTCCCTCAGGATTGTTAAAAAAGAACATATTCCTACTGACACATCTGAAGTTAAAAAAGAATATTTAATGTTCACTATAGTTTTCTGCAAGAAAATATTTCTTTAAAAAAGTACAATAAACTAGGAATGCATTTGCCAGTGTTTTCAGGGTGATTTATAATCTCTGCCTTCTGCAGAAAAATATTGCTTGTGAAGGTTAGTGTATAAAAATTCAAAGCAGGATTTTTTTTTCCAGTTGTCTGAAGAGTTAATCCTTAATCAAATGATGTTTTTATAACCACCGGACAGAACAAACTTTTTTATGTTCGAAATGAAATTTCAGCTTTTAGTTATAAAATTTGCCATGGTCTACATTTTCAAATTGAACACATGAAGCACCAAGATAATTTCAAGCTAATTCTTAAACTCTTTTACATAATTTTAATATTTCAGTAGGTGGTGCCATAAAACCGTGTACAATCGTGCTATGGCAAAATTCAGTACAGTAAAAACTAATGGCTTCTGATCCCGATAATGGCAACATTGAATCCAAATTTATTCTGCTCTGCAGTATAGAAGTTCATAAAAAAGCAAGTCCACAGAATTCATTTTCAGAGTTTTGAGTGAGCTCTTGATATGCAGAAACTGCAGAATCTTTTACGGAATCAGTCATTAGCCTGTATCCTAATGCAGTCTTACACAAATGTTTAAGAATTTTGCTGACTGTTTATGCAAATGCTTATTTCTTTTGCTGAGTAAAGACACAAGATGTTAGCAGATTCAGCATTTGCTTCAAATGCCCTGATTCAGAGGTCTAAAAGGTTTTGAACAAAGAGCATTCATTGTTATAAAAAATATACAAGAAGAACACATGGCCTTTTACACATGGAAATAGAAGAAAATAGTAGTATGGCACTGTTAAAGGAGCCACAAAATTTTGTTTAAAAGGCAGTGAAGAATTAACAGTAGAATGTAGAACGTAGGGTGCTCAGAAACTGCAGAGAAAGCAAGATGAATGAAGTACGTGGATTTTGTCAGCCATGTAGTTGGATATCTTGTCAAATGTTCTTGAGTTGGCTTTAGTCGGGTCAAAATTTGGTTAGTACTGGTTACCTATGAAAATACTACTTCAGATGCAAAAGAGATGGTATGTCTATGCTTTGGTTATTCCCGGATCCTATTCCCCTTCATTCTACTAAATCTAGCCATCTACCTATCTACTTATATTCATAGGTAGGTGTAAATATACATATATATGTACTTATGTATACCCACACAGGTATTTGTTGGGCTGCAAAGCATACCTCTCATACTTGTGGAAGCTACTTCAGCCTCATGTTGGGTGTGCAGAGAGGAGTGCCTGCATGCTGCTGGGGAAGGGTGTGAGCCAGTCTGGAAGGAGTTTGTTAACACATAGGGATTTTAGGGTTATCTACCTAACAAGCACCACTTGGTAGGATTTCTGCATGTGGTCCAAACCAGGATCAGCAGACCAGTGAGAGTACAAAATGAAGATGTTTAAGGATTTCCACTCTGAAGTTAGGTCTTCTGAGCTGACTTTCAGGAGCTGCGAAGTAAATTTGTATTTTCTGCGAAGACTTCCGTTAGTTCATTGAATTGCAGGCTACTGTGAAGGTCTCACTAGTTCAGTCCCCTGAGTAGGTGGGTGAACAGTGTGCTATTATCCAGGCCACTTCCCAGCTTCAGGATGACAAAACCGGGTCCTGCTGCAGACTGGTTCTCATCCTCCTCAGATGCTAAATCTGCTGGGAAAGGTCTGAAGCCCATTTTCCCACATATTTTTGTAGGTGCTCTGGGCATGATGTACCCTCAGCAGGGCCCAGAAGCAGAGTCCCTGTGTGTTCCTGTGTATATTTGGGGGAGGTGGAAGACTGTATACAGACTCTGGCAAATAAATGTAGAGGTTGCGCAAGGCTGAGTACCCAGATGCTGACTGCCGGGGCAAAGGATGTGGCAGATCAGAGCCTTCTTGAGCACATAACCTTCCCCAGCAGCTCCTCCTCAAAGGGCTCCTTCCCCAGTCCCTGCATTTCCCAGAGAGCATTAGGTAGCCCATGTAGTCGAGACAAGCTCCACATCAGAGACGTGACTGTTCTGCCCAGCAGCTGAGTACATAGTGGCCTAGGACATTGCAACACAAGCAAAACATGCTTGACTCATTAGCAATTTTTCAGTTTACTGCCAGTCAGCTTAGAAATCAGTACANGGAGCTGTGCCACAAACAGGTCGTTTCTGAGACAAGAGAAACAAAGACGCTTCTTCCTGTCTGCTGTCGGTCTTCTGCTTTCTTTTGCAGGTAATCATCTGAACGCACATCCCAGCACCATGCAGGAGTGAAGTGCCCAGCTAAAAGCTGACAGTTAGAGCAGTCTAACAGCAAGGGTGCACCACACAAAGGAACAAGGGTTATGCAGTTTTGTCTTGATGATGGTGATGTCTGTCTCTAGGCGGGTTGTGAGTGCAAAATTAAGAGAACCAAGTATCTGGGGGCATCAGCATTACAACCCTGTATTACTGTCCTAACGTTAGTGAAGTGTCCCTGCTAGACCACCAGGTCAATGTTGGTGCAGTGTGGTTGCTCTTCTGGTTGTTGGGCTGTTGGAACAGGCGGCCAACTATATGCCTGTTCCCTCCGGCTGGAGAAGCTTTACCCTGAAAAAGCCCCTGGTGCTCTCCCTGGCCGCAGATGAGACAGGCAATAAGCCTGGTGTCAGGACAGGTTTCTCTTCTACTCCTTCTCTGACACCCCTGTTGACAGCGGACTTCTGCACTGAACTGTCGCTCTGCTGCACAACTGGTGCCATGGCTGGTCACGCTGCTGAAGGTGGGGACCACATGCTCACGGCACTTGGGTGGCGAAGGGCTGGGCAGGCTGCTGCAAAAGCACCATGCAGGGCTGGTCAGTCAGGCTGCTTTTTGGGGAAAAAAACCCAGGTTATTTTATTTTGTGAACTTTATTTTTGTTTTGTAGCAATTGTTTATTACAAAATATCTTTTAATATGATTTAAACAAAAAGCCAATTTTAAAATTGTCAGGATGAAAACGAAACATTCTGTTTAATCCAAAAGTATTAAAAAAGTCCTGTCCTTAGAAATTTTGAAATTTCTGGTTTTGGTCCAACTGAAAACAATTTTCTTTCTGTTTTCTCAGAACGCCAGTGACTCAGGAAGCACACAGATATGCCAGAGCCTTGGATTTTTAAATAGTGGATACATGCCTGAAACAGAAACAAAATTAGCAGCTAATAAGATTACATGGAAATAAAAATGGCAAAATAGTAAAATTCAATGAATACCTGTATGCTTCAAGGAGAATTTAAAGAGTTGTGAGCCTTTGTGCTGGAACGCTGTGGGACCAGAGAGCAGCAGAATTGCACGTCCTTCCAATGGCTTTAATGAGAAGGGAAAATGGAATGCTTTCTATTGCCTGGATCTTTTTACGTTCTTTATACTGACTTGCATCCTATTCTTCCATTGCGTTGTCTAAGGAAAACAAATAAATAAGTAGAAACCCACAAAAACACAACACAGCTAGGATGAGCACGAATACACAATGTTCCATCAATTAGAAAATATTTTTCCTGCTAACTACTTGCAGACACATGAACAGATCATCAAATTTAAATAGTGCATTTTCAACTTGAGTCACATTAGCAGTGGTGTAAATGGAGGAGCTGCTCAGCTGCTTCTTGTTGTCGGTATTACAGACTGCTGTATTTCCTATGCCTTCATTGCTTAATATTTTATTTTTCTTAGTGTTTTTTTCATTGCAGCATGATGATTATTTTTCTGTAGGTAACTTTCTTTCAGGTTGTGAGGGATTGTCTTCAAAGAAAGGAATAGGAGGGAGGTCTAGCTGGTAATTCTGAAGCATGGGTATACCACAGATGTCAAATCATGAACCTCTCTTTTATTCAGTCTCCTCAAGGTGAGGCACGATGGCATTTCACTTACTGCAACTGGAGCTCTCCATCATTGTCCTGCTGAAAAATAGCAAATACTTTGTGCAATGCTTATTTTTAAACCTTCTGTCCTTTATTCTTGCCATTTTTATATGTTGCTTCATTTTTGTTATCTAATTCCAAAAATAATTTACAAAGTCTTTTATCTCTCAGACATAGATATATGGATGTGTGTCATATACTGTACTGATAATGTGGATCTAGGCATTCATAATTTCTCCACAAAGCAATGTGAAAACAGATTAGCTTGTTAGCTTAAATATGTTTGTGAAATCATGGTACTTTTTCTGTTTCAACAGTGAGTTGGAATTTTTGAAAGATTTTCTACATACCTTTTTGCAAACAGGTTGTAGAGGGACTTTAAAAATATGGTTCATTTTGACTATAACTTTAATAGGTTTCTTTTTTTAATAAAATTTTTAGCCAATTATGCCAAAGATTTGTTATTTTTCCTAACTGAAGGGAAAACTAACTTTATGTGTAAGAAATTATTCACCATATCCCACATTCCCAAAACTTTCTATAGCATCTTGAATTGGGTGAACACTATTGTGGATAAATGAGCTGCCCGTTCATCCAGCACAGCCATCTCCATTTTCTTGCAACCTGGTATTTTTTGAAGCTGTCGATGACCCTCTCTTCTACCAGTTTAGCATGGTCCTGACAGGGCTGGTTTTGGCTACTCATACATGAAACAAAGATTTTTGACATAAAAGCTTTTGCCTTTTGCAATAAACGTCAAATCTCTCTCTGACCATAGTGAGGAAAGTTAACCGTTTTTTTCAAAGTAATAGCTAGTTGCCTCACCCGTTACTAGTGGTATTCAATCATCATAATTTTGAGATTAAGGACATTCAGGAGGATAGGTTTGTAGTTATAGTGCTGAGCTCCAGGGATAAGTATTTAATTCCTTAATCTGTCCTATATTTCAGATATGATTTTGTGCAAATGATTTTCTGTGTAATTCATCACCACACCATGCCACACCAGAAGCACTATAGATTAATTATTCTGAAACTCCAGCTGGCTAAATTATGCCACTGAATATATCTATTCTGGACTGCATTAAGCAATGCAAACATGTTACTTGTTTGTCATTTCTTATCTGTAAAATGTGGAGATCACTACTGCCCTGCCTCACACGGGCTCCCTAACAGTACCTGTATGAGTGAGAAGATCACTGGTGTTAAGACACGAGGGATCAGGGACTATGCCTACTGCCTGCAGTCCGCTGCTGGGAGCTGGAACCACAAACACTTTTGAGCTAGCTTCTAACAAGAAGAATTTGCTGTTTTGATGGCCCTCCAGTGCCCCTCCGTTGATTCAAACAAAAAGGAGACCTCCCACGGGTCTGCTACTGGGAACCAGAAGTAGGTGAGAGGTGGTGGTCCTGGAACAGCCTCAGAGAAAGCTCCTTCTTAGGGCTAATGGAGGATTAATATGGACTTAAGAGAAAGAAATGTCTAATGGCCTCCTTCTTCTGTTTTTATTTGTATTTAAATCTATCCTTTTAGCTTGGAGTAGGAGAAACACCAGCTTTCTGGGACTTTCAAGGATACTGAGGCTGCTTCTTGGCATGGCTGTAACCAAATTTCTCTTTGCTGGCACTCACTAAGTATATGGTAGTGTGATGCCAGCATTTTGTCCTTTCTGTAATATGATCTGTACATAGGCATTTTATTACGTATGGTAAAAACGTGTTCTTCTGTTCTAGCAGGAGTACAATCAACATTGTAAGAGTGCTAACAGTAAATTGTTCAGATTTGCCTAAGCATGTGCCTCTGACTCAGTCCAAATATTGACAGTAACAAAGCTATAATCATTTGCAGGCTTCAGTTCTGAGTGGAGGGAATCCCACTCTTTTGACTCTAAAATATAATGTCATTGGACACTAGAGCACATAGAGAAAATATGTTACACCCAGTTATAATGCTGTACAATTGTGAGAGCCTGTACTCCACACAGGGGAGCTGAAATGGACGTGCTGCTTTAATGGGAAACTGGGGAGAGAGCAGCTCCTTTGTATTGAGAATTCAGACAGCTGCTCATATGGAGGTTCCTTGGCAGCTCTTTAATAGATAGATAAATAAACAAATAAATAAATATAATTTAGGCAAATAAATCTAACTGCTCCTTTCCCAGTGGAAAAAACCCAAATCTTACATATTGTTTCCATGCTGCCACTGCAACAACAGTGGCTCGTTTTATGTATTAAGTGTAAAGAATGAATACAAGTCTCATTGTTAGCACACTTTGGCTGATAGGGCATTATTGTGCTGTGCCCTGCACATACCCATGTTTTCGTACCATCTGCTTGTGCAGTTTGTTGCGAGCCAAGTGCCTGGTATCTGCTTAGGAAATATTTTCAGAGTTGCCTTTGTATGACGATGTATGATGCAAAACTTCGATTTTGAAAAGTGGATGATGGATAACTTTCATACTCTCATAGCTGCTCTGACCACACGTGATATCTGGCATTTCATCACAGCCTGGGATGAAAGTGTTACTGCCATTTTCTATAGTTTATGTTTAAAGTATATCAACAACAGTTATCTACCCTTTCTTCCGACATGAAGAATTATTGCACTAAACAAACAAAAAAAAGTATCAAATACAATAAATTTTGGGAACTATCTTTGAGTCAGTTTTCTTGGAGAGGCATAAGCCATCTCCAGAAGGCCATAACACCTCAGCCATTTTGAAAAATCTCTCGTATTTAATTGTCTGAGAAGTTGGCAATCCCAAGCACAATTACAGGCTGGGTGGGGAATGGCTGGAGAGTAGTCCTGAGGAGAAGGACCTGGGTGTGCTGATTGACGAGAAGCTCAACATGAGCCAGCAATGTGCGATCGCAGCCCAGAAGGCCAACTGCATCCTGGGCTGCATCAAAAGAAGTGTGGCCAGCAGGGCGAGGAAGGTGATTCTGCCCCTCTACTCCACTCTCATGAGAGCCCACCTGGAGTACTGCATCCAGCTCTGGAGTCCCCAATATAAGAAGACATGGACCTGCTGGAGCGTGTCCAGAGGAGAGCCACGAGGATGATACGAGGGCTGGAGCACCTCTCCTATGAGGAGAGGCTGAGGGAGTTGGGGCTGTTCAGCCTGGAGAAGAGAAGGCTCCGGGGAGATCTTATTGTGGCCTTCCAGTCCCTAAAGGGGGCCTACAGGAGAGCTGGGGAAGGACTTTTTACTGGGGCATGTAGTGATAGGACGAGGGGGAATGGCTTTAAACCGAAAGAGGGCAAGTTTAGATTAAACATTAGGAAGAAATTTTTCACTCTGAGGGTTGGTTGTAAGGCACCAGAAGAGGTTTCCCAGAGAGGCTGTTGAGGCCCCATCCTTGGAGGTGTTCAAGGCCAGGCTGGACGTGGCCTTGGGCAACCTGGTCTAGTGGGAGGTGTCCCTGCCTATGGCAGGGGGGTTGGAACTCAATGATCTTCAAGGTGCCTTCCAACCTAAACCATTCTATGATTCTACTATTCTGCTTACAAGTAATTGGGGCAATACATCCATAAGTCACTACTTACTGAGAATTCTGTTACCACAGACTAGGATTTTAAAAGAAAGGTAAGAAGTCTGACTGCCAACTGCTGTTCAATTAGAGTGAAGTCAGGCAGCCAGATGGCTTGTTCCCATCGGAAAGCTGAGTGACAATACTCATGTTCAAATGCCTCTGAGTCACTATTGTCCCATCCACTGCTCAGCCATAATAAAAAACACCATGTCAGTGTTCTTCCTGGCTCCGTAGGCTTCCAGGAAAACCTGGTTAAATTTTCTCCTTTCTGCTTCCTGCCCATTGGGTTGTTCATCCAAGTTATCTCCTTTCTTCTTTTCCTTCTTTTTCATTTACAAAATGTAAGTTCAAAAAAATGCAGTGGACAGCATGAGTTTTGCAAAGCTAGATTTTAACTGGGAACTCTGTAGAGAAATAGAGAAACTAAGATTGCCAAAATTCCCCAGGTGTGTGTCACATGCATAGCTGTGAATGGGATTGCAAGGAGAGCAATGACAGTTCTGTATTCAACAAACACTTCTAAGAGACAAAAAAGCATGTTATGCATTTAAGAATTTTGTTAGAGCTAATATCAGAGATATTTAAACTCTACTAGTCCACACCATGAGAAAAAAAAAGGCACAGAAGGGAAGATGTCTGGCAAATATGAGTTGTGAGTGGCAGAATTAGTAAAGTCTAAATGTGACTCTAGAAACCAGACTCTGATGTTAATAAGAAAATCTTGAAATCTGTGGACAGAACTCATGGAGATGACTGAGTTGTCCTGATCCCAGGAGGGGCAAGACTTATCTCATTTGACCTTGGTTATTTACAATGTAGACGTCAGCATCCTAACCAGTAATCCTAGGCTCATTTTACTGTCAAAGGAGAGAACGAGGAAATTTTAGACTTTTACTACAGGGTGAGATGAGTTGTGGCCTACACTCCATTGACTGTATTAAATCATCACAATTTACAAAGGGATCTTAGGCTGTTTATTCATTTAATCAGTTGAATTTTCCTGGAGGTAATGTCTAATGGTTTTCCAGTGAATAAGGAGGTTTTGTCTCTAAATCACAGTACAGAATTGCCTCGTGTAATGACTAAGCTCATTAAGTTTCCAGCTTGCAATAATTTTTTTTTTTTTGGTAAGTAAGACAAAACCAGGATCGATTTCATTAGATTGCTTTCATCAGTGGTAACCAGAAGGATCCCACCAAAACAGGTAATAACTTGTTCTTATATAAAAAATTTTAATACTCTATTCCATGCTCTAAAACCAATAATGTTTCCTCACGTCTTTGGGGAAGACAGAGAAACTGAAATAAAAATGAAATAAAATTCTTTGCTGAATCCACTGATGGTCCTAATTTAATCTGGAAGCAAGAAATCTGGAGGGGCTGCTGTTGGTGGCCTAGATGTTATTAATTCACAATAAACAATGAGGTCACTGGGAGAAACCTGAAAGCATTCAAATATCGCAGACACCTGGTGGAAAAATAGAAAGGGAAAGGCATTGCAAGCCAGTTACAGAGACAGAGACAGAGAACAGCCAACATACAGGGTCACAGGGACACAGTCTTAGACTGGCTCGTGAACTCTCCTGTCAATGAGACATCACAGGTTTGAAAACCAGACTGAGGTATCCAGTGTTGCAATGGACTGGAAAAGAACTATTGCTGAACAGATCCTAGGATTGCCAAGCCTACGAACTTCACCTGTATCATTAAAAAAAAAATTGGGCTGGCTTTTGGAAAGTTACACGCGCTATTGAGAGATTCAAGTCTCCTGTAATGACTGGGGTTGTCACTTGAAGCAGACAGCAGTTCAGGGTGTCTGCGGAGGTTGATTAGGATGCTGTGCCATACAGGAGCAAGGAAAAAGTAAGAAAGTGCCTTCCTTTTGAATAACTGTCATGCCCACTAATTCTGGGTAAATGGTAGCAACTCATAAAACACCTAAGTTTGACCTCAGAGAACAAAATCCTTAGTACATCAATCTGTGATGCAATATCTTGATACGGACAGTGTTTTTACACATGTATATAAACTCTGTTTTCAACAGGGCATAAAGGGCATCCCTGTAATGCACTCATAAATTAATTTTATAGGTTTAATCTGAGTTTATTAGTGAACTATACTTCAGGACATAACAGAACATAGGTATGGGAATAAAAACAATTGCTGACCATGCAGTAACTATGGTATTTGTTGTTCTCTTTAAGTTGTTTTTATTGCATACCACTAGACTCCTATTTTCTCCTTATAAGCATGTCTCTTTTTTAGATGAACAGCAGTAAACTTGATTTTTCCACTTGCTGTGCTTTAAAGCTCTCTGTTTAGTAAGAAACGGTCATTAATTCCTTTCTAACACTGTGGTCCCTTGACTTCCCGAAAAGCATAAATAAAACCTTTAGGCCAAATCGTAAAGTAGTTCATTTCATTGGAGACATCATTTTAGTGTTACTCGGGGTATGTTTAGTATGTGTGAGAGAGAAGACATCTGTGGTACGGTTGGTCTCTGCTTGATCGCCCTGGTTGCAAAGTCATGGGTCCCAGCTCTTTTGAGAGCTGAGTTTAGTTAGCCTCATGGCAGGGACAGAAGTCACATACAGTGCAAGTGACTGTCTACACACAGGGTTATTTTTCTCAGGTCTTTAACCTTTCCAATGGATAAAACGCTGACTGACTTGTGATAGCTATGAAGCACTTGTTACTGACTCGGAGCACCATGTTGCTTAAGTTGGTTTTGAGCCCCTGCCCAGTTGTTTGATGTAGTTGGTGAGACAGAGACTTGTGGCATGAAAAAGTCTGGTGGGTGGGCACAAGTACTCACTGCCAGCTGTACCACGGCTGATATAGGAAGAGTTGAAGAACATCAGTAGGTTTTGTAAGTGTTACTGATCATTGATGTTCTGGCCTACCTTGCTGCCTAAGGCTACCATCTAAGAGGCAGTGCTGTCTTCTCCTTTCCTCCTCATTCAACCCAGTGTACTTTCAAATGAATGGCACTCAAATCTGTATGGTATAAAGATAGCACAGGAACATTGTTTCTGACTGGCATTTCAGGGAAGTCTTACTTTTAAATTTATCATAAATAAGAATGCTGGAGCTTGATATGAACAAACAAACCTCCTTAGCTACCCATACAATGCGATTAGGTAAGAGGCTGTTCAAAGATCTGATCAAATTTTCTAAGGAAATATAGTTATAATATCAGTGGTTCTTAGTTAACTGGGAAAGGTGAGTAGCACTTATTAAACATCCAGAATCAGTTCAAAACCACTACTGGAACAAGGAAGAGCAACTTAGAATAATCTTTCCCTTAGGAAGAACACTACACTACTTAGCAGAAAAAGCAATTGAAACTACGAAGCTTTCAACTCATCTGCCAGTATTTAGAAGAGAATGAATTATATCCAAAGCACAAAATCCTGCAAACTTCCTGAGTAAAATTCTGCCCAAAGCAGAGGCTCTGTGTTAAATACTGTAGCCTTCTACAGTAACTCCCCTCAACACAATAGTATTTCTGTATACCCCTCCACATTTTCTCCTCCTTAAATTTTACAGGGATCTTTCAATTTGAGCTGCCATATGTATGTTAAGCTAAGCTGTAAATTGTAGTTACTTTAAGTTTACTAATTAAGTAGTTCTTTAGTTGTTCTTTCCTTCGTGCTTAGAGCTGATGTGGTCCTCTGATGAAACTGTGTACACAAGAAAAGAACCAAGCAATAAAATCTGTACACACAAGTGAAAAACAAAACAAAACATAACAACACAAACCAAAACAAACTAAAATAGATAAATGAATAGTGTACTGCAAATGAAGCATTAAGACGTAATCTTTACTCTGATGAAGAGTCATCACGCTACTCCTTGAATGGCCGGCCCTCTTATCTAATGAGCAGGTCATTGTACAGAGAGTAGCTTAGAGAATTTGTATGGTATTGCTCATACTGATAGATTCTTTCCAAAGGAAGCGAAGGTTTACATTCTGGCATAAAAAGAGGATTATTGTCACTTTTAACCCTTTTTTTATAATGGTGCTGCTGTACTATATTAACACGAAAGCTAAAATATAAGTTGGAAAATTCTTGCTTATCGGCTCTTCTTTTTGTTTCTCATATCACTTCTGCACCCTTTGTCTCCCAGATCTCTCAATTTTTTTGCAACTGTATACATATGCATATATATCTTTCTCTCTGTATCAGCTAAGGTATTAGATATCACTGTGATGGGACAGCTTAGAAGACTGAAGAATCAAGCCAGTTTTAAACTATAAAAATTTTTACCAAATTCATTCATTAAAAACACTGGTTTTGCCAATGGTTCATTCTTATGCATCATTAATCATCATTGCTACACATAGAAAAAGCTCAGACTTTAAGATTCATATTTTGGGTGGGCTGTAGTTATACAGTACCTGGAGATGACATTGTACAGCAAGTGCAGGCTGCTGCAGTCCTTGGCATGTCTTAGTCATGTAGGTCCGGGTGATCAAACTTGAGATCCCTCTGATGAGCATCAAAGTGCAAAGTGGGCTGTCTTCTTTCTTCTCTGTTTTTCCTCTTTGAGTTTGAAGTTCTTAGTGCTTTTTTGCCTCCCTCCCAAAAGGGGTGGCCTCCTCTTCTCCTGATACTACGCATTTTTTCATCACGCCAGTCATTCTTCTTGTGTGTTTGGCAGGATGTTTTGCTTATTTGTAGTCCCTTGTGCTTATCTTGTCCTTCAGCAAATTTTTGTGTCTCCTACATACAGTTACACTCATTGTTTGCCCCTTTGGTGGGCAAACTGCTCATGTATTTATGTGCCATCACGACATTATGAAGTGCTCATACACTGTTGGTTACACTACTTTACTATACTTATATTCAGAATCAAGGTCAGCTAATATTAAATATCCCGACTAGTGGACTTTTAATTTATAAGCGTCACAGACCTGTGTTTCGTCTACCAGCCTCATCACTTCAGCAGTAGGGATGGAGCATTTGCTGAGTCAAAAAAACTGGATATTTGTACCCGAGTCTGCACAGGTCCCTGTCCTACCACATTGCTTAAGGTAGCCCAAAACACACTGGTCACTGGTTTAATCTCATATTTTCTGTATCGAGTCTTGTATGCTTCTCAGATTACAGAAATTACTTAGAGCACAGAGAAAGACTGGTCTTCCTCCAGCGGAGGAGGGATATGATATGGGAGAAGCCTGATGGAAAATAGGCGGCAGCGCTTTATCACCTCTGTAGCTCCCTCCTCTTTCCAAAACTCCTTACAACCCTTCTCCCAGGAAGGTGAACATCCTCATTGCTGTTGACCTGAGGCTTTGAATCTATCACCTGCCTCAGGACAGAAAGAAAATGTGTGGCCGGGTCAAGAGCGGGTTCCAGGTCTCCTGTGTCCTTGGTGCGTCACCATACAACCCACCCTTGTCTAGGCCTGATGAGCTGTGACTGTCTTCCCAGGGTGACATCTCCTGCTGAGGGACAGGGAAGCTGTCTGCAGAAGAAGTGGCGCAAGTGCTGTAAACTTCTGGATGTCTGCCTCTGCAGATTGCCGCAGAGTCTGGCGTTTCCTGCTTACGTCCTGTACGTGCGTGCAAGGACACCCTGAAGTTACGCTGACGCAACTAAAAAGAAATTTGTTCTGGTATCTCCTGGGAAGGCTCCTGCCATGAAATAAATAACAAAGTCCCTTTCTGTGGTATTTTTCCAGACATTTTCTTGACAGGTCTATTTTTTTGTGGCAGCTGAAATACCTGACAAGATCGAGCAAAACAAGTCAAACGGAGGTATAATGGCTACATACCTAGTTGCTTTATGTAATGAAATTTAATCTAGTATGGCCAGAAGGGGTGTATGTTTGAAAACACTGGTGTGGAGAAAGCCTCATTCTTCCCTTTTGCTGCACGTGCTCAAGGGTTACCCAGAGTGGTGCCTCAGACCCATCTGGGAGAAGCGACACAAACAGGACCACTCTGTCCCTTCAGCTGAAGCACGAGTTCAAGTGAGTGGCTGAGTTGGGCTCAAGTGCCCAGCTGGTGCAGGTGAAAGCATAAAAGTGTCTGGTTTGTGGGCAAAAGGCTCAAAATCACTCTGAAGGACATAATAGAGGACTCATTCGTATGCTGCAGATTCAATTTCCAGTCAATGTACAGTATCTACTGCACTTGGACATTTTTTGAAGGGTAAAATAGGCTGGCAGTTTAGCTTTAGGTGAGATCATGACAGATTTTTGCTTTTAGAGGGAAAAACAACCACAGTGCAACCAGTGCTTGCTAATGCTGTCAAACTGACTGAGAAAGGAATGGAGAAAAGAACTTGGGAGTTTGCAATGGTGTCCTAGAGAGAAAAGTGCTAGAAAAATGCAGATAAACATCTCTCCCTGCTTCATTAGGAACCTCGACTACCCAGAGTTTATTTTAAACAAGAACGTGGCCAGCTGATCTGGCAGAAAACAACTTGATCATGCCCTTGCAGGTGAGGGTGGGCGAGAGTCCCAGCTGCAGGTTGGCTGTGCGTCTGTCCCTGTCTAGCAGGAAGCTCTGCTGACCGCTTCTCAGTTGCTTCTCGCAGGCTTTGGCTTGTTTTGTGGCTGCAGACTGAAACTTTTCTTTTTTTTTTTTTGTGCATCAGTTAATTTGTTCTCTGGAGCTTGCAGGCATCACATGAACCAGATGAGCAACAATGGAGTCATACCCCCACAGCCCGCACTAGTGTTGGGGCTGATCATGTTGCAGCTCTGTCATGTGCCACTTTTAAACACCAGTGCTTTTGTTAATCTCCTCCTCAGACAGGAACAAAGACATTAGAGAAAACATTAGAGCCCTGCAAGATGCAAAGTTAAATAAAATCAATTACATTGCCTGTGAGAGACGGCTTATCTCCAAATACTTATATCTATGTATAAATAATAAAAACCATGCCAGATCATTTGCAGACTCTTCTACAACTGGCAGGAAAACTTTCTAGTGAATAGTAATGACTAGAAACTACTTATTCAATCTGTGCTTGTTTTTTGTTTTGTTTGGGTTTCTTTTTCCCTGACATTAATGCCACATTTCAGTAAATATTGACATACAAAAAAAGAAAATTATTAACATTCCTCTTTACCCACGTAAATCTGTCTTGCTGCTCTCCCTGAAATGGACAGCTTCTTAAATTATTCCTAAGAACCAAGTACACTTGATGTAAAAGATCGTTATGTGTGACGCAGACTGTGCATTAACAGAAAACTTTAAAGGAGCTTTTGGCATCTAACTTATGTTCCAAAAGAATTGAAGGACTGGTGAGAGAGAAACACTTTCTTGCTCCAAAGAGCAGAATGACCAATGTGGATTCCCAGGACCCAGCTACATACACTGAAATATTTTCTTAAGGGCTTCTGCTTTGGAGTCACTCATTTTCAGTTCACTCTGCATTTCCTAGATATAAAGTTATAGCACAACTGAGCTGTTTGTCTTCCTTTGAAAGATCTTGTGAAGGTACATGACAAAGACAACACAAAAGCTGAAGGAGGACTCATCCTCACAGGCATTATTAATTAATTCAGAATCTAGGTTTGACTTGTGCCAATTTGAACACATAAAATGAAAGTCATTTGTTTAATCTGGGAAAGCTATTGAACAGTTTGAGCGCACTGATACAAGGAACAGATGCTCTCCCCTTTCCTGCACTTCCTCCTTTGAAATCTGACCTCTTGAAAGCAACCTGCGTATAGATTATGGTTGGACATTTTAATGTCTCACCCTGCGATTAGGTACACAGTCACTCCAGAGTGATGCTCCCTCCAGCTGAGAAGAGTGCATGGTCTGTTCAGAGGGGATTTGTGTGTTGAGAGATGAGGTGGAGGAGTGTGTTCAAAGAAGAAGAGGCCAAAGAGCAAGGTGTAACTCTACATCTATTCCCCTCCAGCAAACCCAAGCTGAGACAGACTGGTGCTACTGTGCCATGCATGAGATCGAGGTGTCCATTTGTGGCCCCGTGTTACCCATGTAATCTGGAAGGGGCTTAAAGGCTAGGAGAGAGGATGAGTAAAATGTTGTTTTGTGAACTCCACTCCTTTTGATCTCAACCAGCAATGTTTTGGATCGCAGAGCCCCCACTGTGCTGGCACACAGCAGGGAACGGTGACTCCCCAGCACAGCACCCCCCCTCTTCTTGGGCTTCTCCTGCCTTCAGTGGACAGAGTTAATCACCGGGGCCTGCACCCTAATTGAAGTGAATCTTTTCCCATTGACTGCAGGAAGACTGCAAGTCACATCCAGCCTTCCTAGGTCCAAGCCAGCTACCTTGGCTAGGCACAGTAGCGTTGAGCCCAGTGACACCTGACCATATTTTAAAGTGGAGGTTGGGTGCCTTTACAAACCGTACCGTTCTTTGCTGTCTCCTTTCCTCCCTGTACTGTTTTTCAACCTGCTGGTGAATACTGGGTTGCATTAGCTTTCCCGTCCTCTTCTTGCCCTGGCATTTAACTTTGCTGGAGAAGTGTAGAAGGCTGAGGGAAGATTGTGCAATACTTATTTTACAGCAGTTTATGATAATTGTTGCCACAGAGAGCTTCCCAGCTGATAGGAAATATTTATTAGTTACTGGGTGTTCTGTGCAGTGGCAAAGGAAAAAATAACCACAAACCTCAACTCTGATCTTATATTTCATAGATGAAATGTGTTTATCTCCCCAGTTGATATCCATATTTCAGACCAGCAGCAGCCATAGGCAGTTAAAGTAGAGGTGGCAGTGGGAGGAGCTGCAGGTGCATGTATGTCTCACCAGGCAGTACTAATATTGAAGCCTTGGTTTCTTCTGTCATCTCCTCTGCATTCATCAGATGAATCCATGCCCTCTCACAATTTGCAGATGGAAAGGCAAACTGGCTTGAGAAAATCTTCATGAAGAACAATAGCTAGTTTTGGCACCTCCAATAAGAGAGTTCACCATTTCCCTCAAACCCGTCCTCTCAATTAAAGAAGCTTAGCAAAAGCTTAACGGACATCTGAGCTCTATTCTCCAGGCAGAGCCAAGCTCAGGAAGCCAAGCTGCATGGAAAGGAAAGCACCTCGAAGTAACCCAGCGGAGTCTGTGCTGTATTCAGCAGCCAAGAAGCTCAGAGATCATAGATGTGTGTTCATACTTTGAACATCTGCAGTTGCTGGGAACTTCACATGGGTTGAGTTTGCAAGAATAGTTTGCATTTTTCTTTTCTAGTCCAATTGCCGACCAAACACCTAGTCTGCGCTGTTGCTTCCAGCAATGGCAAATTTACACAGATCTGAAAGGAAGATGAGCAGCTTTCTGACTTCAACAGGTTTGAGCCAAAGCTCAAGAAAATAAATACAAAGTGCTTCATTAGCAACAGTAGGGTTTGGATCAGACCCACTGTCTACTTATTCAATTATACAGTGTTATTAGGAGAAAAATTGCTTCCTGGCCTCCCTAGTAGGTAAAATTTAAGCCCTGCAGCATGAGGTTTTAGTCTTCCATTTTACCATAGCTTGCATAGCTTGCCAGAGCTTGCATTACTTTTTATGTTACTGCTTTCCAAGCATTCCAATCCAGTTCTTCAAAACGCCTGCTTAAATAGAAGTGTCCCCGAACCAATGGCTTCTAGGTTATGTAGAGCACAAAGTAACCTTTATTTCAGGGGTACTTAGTATATATTTGCCAGGTGCTTTTTTTGTTCTCATTCTGGAAATAAAAAAAAGGAGGAATGTTTATAATTTTTCCGTTGTTGTTCTACATATTTCAAAAATGAAAAAAAATGTGCTTAAAACTAATTCACTTGCCTGAATTTATATGGTTGAAATCCAGACTGTGAGGTTTAGTCTGCTTGGTCAAGCAAGCCACATGGCAGTGTATACTCCCCAAATGCTTTCAATGACATTGCACGTGTGAATGTAAAGGATTTTAAGTGAAGTCATTGCAAGTCACTTTGAAGAAAAAAATTCTCTGGTAAAACTAAACAAACAAACAAAAAAAGTACGTGGGATGTGTATGTGATCCTGCAAATCTTATATCTTAAAATAATCATTTTGTGGTTTTTTTCCTGTTACTCATTTGCCTATAGCCAGTTCAAAATCTTTAGTAGAATACAATCTTATTGCAGAACTTGTACAGATCATCCACATGCTCTTCTGATCAATTCCATCACCAGGATGCCATGTATAAATGGATTCCTAATTTTTTCCCCTTTTTTAAACCTCTTTGCATATGTTTCAATAGCTCTATGAAAGTATTTAAATAGGCATATAAGAAGGAAGCTTATCTTCTAGGTGGATATGCTACGGGCCGCCTGGCGCTTACTTACTGACTTTCTTAGTTTTGTCCACTGGGCAGTGGAAAAGACAGACTCATGGTGTGAGAACAAATATTTCAAAGATGGTATAAATGATAGTGATAGATTTGTATGCCCCTGTCTGTCCCCCTCTCACGTGCCCATTGCACGTGCCCATTGCAATCAGTCTGCTCTCTTCTGAGCGGAAAGGAGACAACACATTGCTCACAGGGGCAGATGGAAATGGCCTCAGGGATCGCCTGGAGATCACAGAAGACCTAAGGCAGATCTGGGAAGGGAGTTCTCTCAAAGGGTTATCTCCTGCAGTAGCCACTGGCTCATCCATGGTCCCCATCAGCCTGGTGACTGCGCAGCAAGGCAAACAGGAACAATGTGGAGGAGGAAGGTGGGTGCAGGCAGGAAAAGCTTTTTCCCACTTCAGCTCATCTTTATTTTTTTTATTGATAGCTAACTGTTCTGGAAAACTAATTTCTGGAGTACATACAGCGGCATGAACCACAGAGGTATTAGCAGTAACATGTCCCCATTCAGGACTGGTGCACCGATGACAGTTCTTTGGCAAAACAGAGGACCCCACAGAAACCTGCATTGGCAGCTTATATTTTGTGTTACTACTGTGTCTCTATTTTCTGTGGTTTGCAAGTTCTTTTAAAAACTCTCAGCAGAGTATCACTATGCTGTGATGTATTATAATATGAAGATCATGTGTATTATTCTGAAAAGAATTTAAAAGCTCAATCCACTAGCATTTTGCATAATTTCCCTAAAATATGTGAATACCAATCAAACTTCCATGGATGTGCGGTGTTAGTGGGTACATCTTCAAAGAAAACACGGGAGTTCTGCCCGTTTCCTTCTGGAGTCTCTCACTGTGGGTTTTACTCTCTCACTCTATTTACATTACTTCACACTCACATGGGAAAGTATTTTCCAAGGCAGCATGCTTTGCTAGCTAGCACTACTATCAGACAAAGCACGGCAGCTAAAGTAGTGGAATAGAGTACAATATCAGTGCTGGTGTCCTGGTCAATATAGCTCTGGCTTTGCAAATATTCATTTGCCTTCCCTTAGAGATATGAGTGAGATCAGATGCTTGTGTGCAGCTCACAGTAGCGATTCAAATAATGGAGTGGGCAAGTACGGTGATCAAACTGGTAACAAGAGGAGAGAATAGCTAATCATTTCAAGGACAGCCGGTAAATCAAATTAATTTAGGACATCTGTATTTTTTCACACTTACATACTCTGAGTACATTGTAAAACTCTGAGTCTACAAAATCTTGGGCTAATTCTTGTCAAAATGAGACCTTATTAAGCCATTTTACTGGAGTAAAAGTTTCTTAAACTGGAAATGAATTATGATTATGTCTATCTTCTACTGTTAGAGTTGACCTGAAGTGTACATTAGAGCTAAGGTCTGTATGTGGCTAAACAGAGAGAAATAAGGGTTGCATTTTTCAGATAGTCTTTGCTAATTTTAAATAACGTTGCAGAGAACTCGGTGTTACTTTGCCCTGAGGAATCTGAAAAGCCTGTCAGGAACAAATTTGTAGTAAACTCACATGTGTATTGGCAGGCTTGTTTTCAGTAAGGTTATAAATGTCAGTTGCTGGTCCAGAACAGGTGGCACTATAAAAAAATTGGCTATGGGAAATGAATACCACTTACAAGGAAAATATCCATTTTCGCAGATTGGGAATAAGAACTGTTGCACAGTTGATCTGTGAACTAGTGGTACTTTTTAATGTGTTTTCCTTAACTTTGAGAAGTTCATGGCTACAGATTTTCCTGTTACTGTTTGTTTTCATGTTTCTTTTATTCCATAGTTCAGTGTATCAGCTTAGAAAGTGAGATCTGAACCATTAAAGAGTCTTTATGTGTGCCACATTGGCACTTGGATCAGTGATGGGAACAGTTTAATACTGCTGTTACCCCATCAATCACAAAGGAGTTACTGTGGCTTCAGGCTGAAGCAAACATGGGTAGGATGGGGTCTGCAGGCATGCTGTACCTACGACAAATGATTTACTGGTTGGTTCACATCACACATCTCCCCTGGGCTTGTTCTTCCCGTTATTTTATGAGTAGTAGATGAGCAGTAATAGACTGATTACTGAGTTTCTTCTCCAGCAACAATGTTTTTTCTTTAAACTGGAGAAGGTGAATAATAAACTGAAGCCCTGTACTCATGGTGATGGAAAGCCTCTCTTCCAGGAAGTCTTCAGATCTCATCATTGTTTTATTTTTAGTGGCAATTTACCAATATGGCACTGTATCATGAAGGCCAAAGAAATGGTGTGTCCCCAGCGTGCTGCAGCTGATGCCATTTCTCCCCTTCTACTATATGCTTTAGGCTGTGTAGCACAAAATGTACTCCAGAGGACACAGGTGAGTAAAACAGAAATAAACACATGAAGACAACAAATGAGAAAACCATTAATGCTTTTTGCCATTTTTTTTACTGCTGTGGAATCTTTGAGTTTGTTCTGCCCTAATGATCCTCTCAGAGCAAGACACGGTTGCCCAGCCAAGACCAGTCTGCCTTCGTATCAGTGAAAAATGACAAAAGGTTTTCAGGACTCCCTAGCATACTCAGATCTGAGAAACTGGCCACACATTTCTCTGGCAAAACAGGCCTGTTGCAGCTTTCCAACCCAGAATCGCTCACTCCCTTGGCACCTGGGGGACATCTCTGTGCTGCTGGTACAAACAAGAAATCATGGTACCACAGCTGATTGTTTTTTTCTAGCATCTCAGCAGTTCATAGGATTTCCTTTTTGAATCAGAGGTGACTCTCAGAAGGCGAGTGACCAGGAATCAAGTGAGGTTAACTAATATAACAGTTTCTCTATACCTGCCCCATGTTCCTCATGAGAATACTACTTCAGGACCGGAGCACATGACCCACACAGCGACACAGAGCATGACAAATCCATTTGTGATATAAGTGGTTACTTTCTCAGTACGAAGTAGGAGAACTCCTAGATGTTTGGATATTAAAATTACTGTCCTCTCTTCTCTTTCTTACCTGGAAAAAAAAATTAAAATTCTTCAGTGAGTCATTCAGCCTTATTCACTTGCCAGAGCAATTAAACAGAAAGCGACTGAATATTACTGAAGAAAGCTACTCCTCGTGCTTTGCCTGTTTCAGTTAGGACGGCTGGCAAGGGGTCTTGCTAATTGAAACAGATTCATGTAGGCTGTTCGGCACCTTCCTTCCCTTCCTTCCTCCGTGTCCTCTGAGGGTGAAATGACATCTGGGGTGTGGGTTCCGTGTCCCTGCTGCCAGTGTGCTCCAACCTGCAAGCAAGATTTAACCTTTATCAGGTGCTGCTGATAAAAAATAGTCCCGGCTGGAGCACTGGGAAAGCATGCATATAATGGACCTCAAAACACCCACTGTGGGCAAAGCTCAGGAAATTCCTGACCTTAAAAATGGCCTTCTCAGTTTCATATAAAGAAAGAAAGAAAAAAAATATTAATTCTCTCCCAGGCATTAAAATCAAGATTATTAAATTTAAGAGTAGATTGAGTTCTTTCCTTGCATTCAATTGCCTTTGTTGGGTAGTGATATATTCTGGTTCCTAGCAGCACACCACTGTTTACGCTGGTTACTAAAGGAATAAATTGTTCTAAGGATGCAGATGTCCAAGTAGTTAACGTTACAGCCTACAGCTATTGCCAAGGAAATAGGAAAACCTGAGTTACTCTCCTGCAGAACTACTTTGTTAAGCTATATTTCTTACTTATGTCATCCTTAGTTTTCTCCCTTTACGCAACATCCCTATGTGATGTTGATGGGTACTGAAACCTGTGTCCAAAGGTCACAGCTGGTGACAGAGCTTTTGTGTTCTATAGGATGTAAGGAGAAGCTCTTGGCTAAGAACTTCAAAAGTGACTGTGCCTGTAAAGGCCTCCATTTTTATTTGCCCGGCTTTAACACCTTAGAAACGGCTAGATTTTAAGTCGAGGTACAATTTCTGAAGGTGAAAAATGTCCAACTGAGCACCCAAATCAGTGCTTCTGTTGAAAATCACTGGTGGTCATATAAAAATATTTGTAAAATTATGCCACATGAAGATGGCCTCTCTATTCCAATGCTTTACTTAAAGGCTTCTGAGCTCAATAATCATACATATATTAAAGATGCTAATATCTGATATTTCTATGCCTTTTGAACTTTTCAAGCTTATCAATATTTTTTTTTTGCTGTTAATGGAAACAGGCACACTGTGAAGAAATTTAACAAAAAAAGATTCCAGTTGACTTCAGAGGATATTTTACTGACTGTTCAGCAAGTTTAGGGGAATAATAGTTGAAAGGAGACATAAGATAGACAAATGTATACTGTGAAAAAATATTCAACTTTTGTGGTTTACACTGTGCCAGTTTGTGCAAAGTTCTATGATAACTTCCATTCAGTTTGTTTGCTGTTTTCAATTAAAATATGCAATATGTTGACATTATCTAGTCTTTTCCAATGTTAGTTCATCTGGCTGAGAAGAACCCTAGACACCACCAGTTGTTAATAATTAAAAACTATTTATGCTGATATTTCTAATTTTTCCTTTTAACTTGCAAGAAGTTTGCAGAAGCCTTTGTATTTTTGTTTTATACATGTAATATATAACAAGGTATTTTAGCTGATGTTTTATACACTGAAACTTAATTCACATTGTCACTTGTTAGTGAGATGTTGCTGTGCACTAGGAAAGTTCTTTTTCCTTTCCCAGTCACTGCGAGTAACACGGCATCAAAGGTAGAAAAGCAGGCAGCAAGTAGACTAAAACAAGAAAGAATTTTGTCTATTACAAAATACTGGAAAGGCAGGAAATTTAAAGTTGAGTCTAAAGTTAAAATATAAACAATTGGAAAGTTAATATAGGTCTGGATCTCTGTGAAGTGTATGCACCATTAGAAATGAGGTATGAAAAGAGATTTGATTCTTCTCATTTTTTTATACTGTCAGAACCAGAAATGGTCATGGTGTAACATCGGCAATGTACCAGGAAAATGGGACAAAAAAGATTAAAAATCTTAAGATCAAGACTCTTCAGGAGGGACGAGAACTGGGACAGAAAGCTAAGTGTGCTCCTTGCCTTCCCTGCCATGGTGGACTCCCAGCTCTTGAGCCCACGCATTCCCTCCCCGTGGAAAACAGACGTGCCTCTGGGGCAACTTTTTGATTCCTCCGATCTCCAGGGTTCCCTCGAAGATCAGACGGGATGAAGGCAAGGCTCTGGGGCACACACTTGAGTACTCTGCCTATTTGACCACGTGCAGCAGCAGCCATCTGTCTCTCTTTGGTCTGTCACCATCTGTGATCCTTGGTAACCTGAACTGTCACAGCGTCTCCTATTTAGGAGTCCAGAAATTCAGTTGGAGAGCTGGAAATCTTTCCCAAGAGATCTTCGCTGTGTGGTATGGAGAGGACTTTTTCTCTGGACAAGGCAAGAGATGCTAATTCTTGACACACTCATGTTCTTTTAAATGACAGCCACACTTTTAATACCAGGGAGTGTCTCGTTTAGCTTAGCTCTGGTAATTCAGCATGAGTACCAGACTGCACTGAGGTCTCCAGGCCCAGAGGCAAGACACTTATAAAGCTTGTCCTACCTGGAAACTACTTCTCGGCTAAAATTCAAGGGAGAGAGTGACTTCAGAGACATTGTCCCAGGGTTTTCTCTGCCCTCGCTGATAATGATGAGCTGTGGTAGAAGGAGAAGTTTCAGCTGACTGAAGAGCCTCCAGTTGTAGGCCTCCATGTTTGCCCTACCAGTTTATTTATGTATGTTTTGTTGTGGCCACTGGTGTCAATAGCTCATGACTTCCACAGAAATTTTTCTTTGAGTTCATGAGTAGTTTCCCTCCATTCCAATTTCTAGCAAGGGAAGATTGAGCTGTTTGAATCACAAAAAAACCTTTACTCACAGGACCAAATAATTGCTGAAAAAAATGATTTACAAGATTGCTTGTAAAACTTGGATGTATTGCCAGATACCTGCATAGACAGACTGTGTATCCCTTCTGCAATGAAACGGGAGAGGTTCAGTGCTCCTGATTTATGTACCCCTTCCAATTTGGGCTAGGACAGCTACAAAAAACTGGGTGCATTTTTTGCTAGAAAACAGTCTTTTTTGCCTACTACTGCTGAATTTTCTGTAGGTGTACCCACCAGGCCACATACTCTGTACAGAAGAGCAGGTCAGTAACTGCTATTTCATTGAGACTTCATTAATCTCAAAATTAGACAAAGCATAGATCCTTTTAGGGAATGAAGGCTGACTGCTGTAGTAGCTGGTTTTGCTGGCTTGGATTGAAACACTTTTTCTCCCTGACATTCCTGCTTTAGGCTGAGGGTCTCCATAACACTGGGGTCAACACATATAGATAAGGCACGTTGAAGGGACTGTAAGGACTGAAGTATGACGCATATGCAGTAATATAGAGACTCTGCTGTCCAGAAGGTTTCCATGTCATGCACCAATGGTGCATTCTGGTAGATGTATGTAGACAACCACGTCTAACAACCACAGTTACTGTGCCTATGGAGCTGTGGTTGTAACGCCAGCAACCCAACACTCTATTCCTTCAATAGTCTATTCTTCAATACCGAATACTTCAGCATTGACTTCAGCTCAAAGCAGCCATTTTCTTGTATGTTATTGCTTTGGGGCTAGAATTACTTCATCCCAGACCACATGCTAAGAGCACTAGCTTCCAAGGGCCTCTTCTGCTGTGAGTAGCTGAAACGTGAAGATCCAAGGCTTCAAGCCAAGTTTTGATTTCTGTTGTGCTGTCATGAATGGAACCACTCCAGTTTTAATGAGCATAACTGGGGGGGAGTACTTGGGCCTTCTTAGAGCAAATTTCTGAGAGTCATACTGGAAAACAAAGCACTGTCATTCTGCTCCCTATTCTCTTCTGGGTTTGAATGGCTCAGCCAGAGTTTTGAAAACTTGTCATCAGTGGTTTTGAAATCACAAATAAAAAGTTAATTTCTAGACTTTGCAAATATAGGGAAGATTTACTGTAGTGAAAAATAAAAAAGCTCATGGTATAGCAGCTTCACTTAGGGTGCTCAGAGTAATGATGGACATGATAAAGCACACTTATAAGGGAAATAATATTACCTCATGGGCTAAATATAATTAAAACCAGTAATCCTGTTAAGTATCTCACTTGAGGAGATAAGATGAAGGACACTGGCTAACTTTCACCACCAGTGTTTGACGTACCTTCTTCTGTAGACAATTGCTTTTGAGCTCATCATCATTAAGTAGTAGAGTAGATTTGGGGAGGTCACATAAAGGATATCACCCCATAGCTTCATGGCATAATGTATATGCTGTTGGGAAAGCTGACAGAATGGAACTCGGATTATTCACAGAACATTTCCCCTTAGGGAAAGGTTTTGGAGCTATTGCTGTTATTTCAGATCCCTTCTTCCTGGTCATGTGGTTTTGCTCAACACATAGCTCATTTGTTTGGGTAGTGCATTGGTTGGCAGAATATATCTTTGAGCAAATGTTATTCCCAAAGTGGGGGTCATGATCTTGGAAGTGCAAGTGGAAATGGGGTCATGGGAAAAGCTGAGAATTGCTGGAATGTGGTGAAAGCAAAGTAATCTATACATGTTTATGTTGACAGCAACCACAAAACGGTTCCCTGAGGAACTCAGATGAAGTTATCATAGGGAGTAGAAAGGTAGAACTGGCATAAATAGCTCAAGGTTTGGGCTTGATGTTCTTAAAACAATCCTTAGGTAGTTCAGCTCTTTTAAATCTAAACCATGTGATGTGATACCCTCTTAATCACAGAAATCAGGCTTCATGGGGAAATTTCCTTTGAGTGTGCATGGAATATCACTGCTTTCTGGCAAACAAGAAACTTCCTCTCCTGATAGAAAAGTTCCGCATATCATATGCCACAGACATCAAAGAAGATTCTCACCTTCATTTTTTAGTAAAGTAAATATTACCAGGCATGCTTGTTTACTTTTCAGCAGAGGGCTCTTCCAGCCCTCAAAGTTTACAGGTGAGAAGACCAAAACTAGAGGGGGAGTTTGTTGTCAGAGGAGAAACTGTGGGTTTGTCTGCTATGTACAAAACCTCAGACCAACAAAATATTTTTCGTGGACGTGGATCTGCATACTAGGAGCTTAAAGCAAAACAAAGTTAAGTGTCTACGTTGCTGCAGAACTGGGGTTGAGCTGTATGATTGCCTCAAAAAATCTGGCTGCTACAGGCAACTTGGCAACTGGCTTGAACACCTGGGTGCCAGATACGTTTGAAGGCAGCTGCTGTGTTGATCCTTCAGCCTTGTATGACGCATGGCAATTACTCTCAAGAAGGACTATTGGAGATCTTAAGGCAAATCCACAGCATCATTAGAGAGGTTCTGTCTAGCGCTGTTCAATTTAATGTTCCCTTTCCCACATATGGCAGAGATTGTACTGACTGACTGCATATGACGGAGCGCTTGGCTCAACTCAGCAGTAACTTTCTGGTCATTAATGAAGTTCCTAAACACTTGATCAGTATTTTGCTCAGTTGGAATGCCAGCCTGTATTAAGTTTAGCATTAATATTTTAATTTTCCCACTTTGGTGTTTCCTCAGCCTACTTACATGAATGGTATGAAACTTCTCTAATCTTTGTTAAGTCCACTAAGCAATCAGTTCCTTGTTCAGTAGATTTTCAATGGATATCCCAGTTGAACACTAATGAGTAGTAAACAATTAATACCTAAAATTAGAATTTCAGATACAGACTCCAAACCTGACAACAAGCCTGGGCTTGTTGAGTGTGTGAGTCATTTTGCATTGCCTTTTGTGACATGAAATAATTGTATGATTCTATTAAAGAAACAGGTATTTATCATTAAAACGATATAATTTGGAGAGAGCATTTCTGCCTTATATGAGCTACATAGGAGGTAGCTCTATCCAGGAAACACTTTCCTTACATTTAGAAGATTGTCTTCCAGCCTTATCTGTTAAGTGAAATACACATTCTGCAGAAATCAATAACAATTCCAAAAATGCTTGTAGGGCCAGAAAGCCTCAAAATTTGCTGAATTTTGTATGGGCAGATTTTAGTGTGTAAAGGTGAGAGCCACCACTGTGTCCTTCTACTTCTGTGCTTTGCGGTGCTGGGGAAGTAACAAATATGGGTAGAAACTGGGAAACCCTGAGTAGCAAATGTACTGGGGTCCTCCTTCCAAGTTGCAGGGAAAACCTAGCAGAAATGCCACAGAAAAGCACAGCAAAAAACATCATGTACTTGCGGTTGGGTTAATTTTCATTTGCGCTGTACAAAACAGAAGGATGTCCTTAAAATGACATGTTTCAGAGCAAAGAAGGAGCTGAGCCCCACCGGAGCCCCGTGGTACTCCTGCAGTAGATTCCTCTTACCCAGTTCTCCTCCAGATACCCTTGGTGGGATGCTTCTGGGTGCGCTGAGCAGCATTGCCTGCTGGAGGGCTGGGACATGATTGTGGGTGTGAGGAGGGGGAAAGAGGGCAGCAGTTTGGTAGCTGTTCGGGGCTTTGAGAGAAGCACTACAGGAACAGTGCAACGTTTCTGCTGAAGTGATCAGCTGAGGTTAATTATTTAGCTATTAAAATAGCATTATTAGCCTACCAAGTTAATGTTAGAGGGTTTTAAAACATCTTGTTTTCTCTCTGATTACTTTTTTCAAATTATATCACAGCCCTGTGAGGTAGGAATGCTGTTTCCAAATGAAAGCTTATTTGATAGAGCAACCATTATTCAGCAAGAGGGGGGATTACGTGATAGTCCGAATATATAGACTTTTCTTTAAACTAGACTATTCTTAAAAGTTTCCAGCTAAGAGAAAACAAATGTCTAAAAAAAAGTTGCAGTCAGTTCTTTTGGAAATAAAATTTCAATCCTTAGTTTTGCTATGTTAAAAATGCCTTTATTTTACTTTTGATAATGTTAAGCATTTAACATACAAAACTTTTCTCTTGTATTTCCATTTAGGTGTAATGATGTCCACAACAGACACAAGGACCCCGTATTTCCTCTTTAGAACTGTTTTTTTTTTTTTTTTAAATTCTGATGTGCCAGACTGAAAAATCATCAGGAAGTCAAAAGTGCCTGCCTTAACCAAGTTACCTTGTGCTTTGTAGAACTGGCAAATATACACGGGGCACTGTTTAAACTGTAACCTTTTCTGCAGATTCAGCCTTGTAGCCCCAACAGGGAATTAAGCAACTGAAACCCAAACTCTAACGCCCACAAGCCCCGGGAAGTCACATAAGTGAAGTAAGTATCTGAGTGACTTTCATGGATAACACCGCCCTTGCCAGGGCAGGGGTTGTGTTTCAATTTTCAGCTGGCCAGCATGTGCAGCGGTCTGGAAAACAGTATGAGCAATAATATATACAAAATGTAAATGCTGAACTCTGGTACTAGCTCTGTGAGGAAACTCAGCCAGTCTTGGCAAGAGTTGTCAGCAACGGGTCCCCATAATCTAGGCTTGCTGGCTTGTGTCTGTACTAGCCATCCCCCTATCTCATGTTGTCCAGGGAATGAACTTCACCGGTTCTTGCACTAAAAAAAGCTAAGGTGCAGGCAGTCATTTCTATCAGTATAACACTATTCATGCCTGTATTAAAGACAGAATATACTTGCTTTCTCTGTTCCCTTTCCCACGCATCAGTCAGTCAGGAGTACAAAGGGAGAAGAGGCTACCATTCCTCATGAAGATCAAACATGGCTCCTTACTATTTCAAAAAATGTCATATGTCAAAATAGACTAGGGATTTTCTCACCCTGATATTCATTCCTGAATTTGCACCATCCTTGGATATCTGTTCCTGCTCTGGCTTATATCCTGACTGTACAAAACCAAGCAAGGTCAGATTCAGCAAAACCATGAGAAGGTGAAGGCCAACAGTGAAATTTGTGTCTTAGAAAGAGATTCAACAGCAACAAGACGCTTCCTTTCTGTTGTATGTAGCTCCATGTGTACGACAGGAGAGGTGACATGTTCACACCATTTCAAGCTATGGAGACCCATTCAGTGGAACACAAGAGATGTCCACACTGTCTGAACCAAGGTGGCAACCAAATCTGCACCAATGTCGAGAGGCAGTGTACACAACATTCCCAGATCAAGCAAAGCACCTAAACCCAGCTGTAACTTAACTGTATTAAAATCATCTCCGCACACCTAGGACTTCACCGTGTGGAGAAGCAGATGCTGGAGGCAGGCTAGATGAGACCTCTCCATTTCGCTCTTTGGATCCAGGCCCACGTAACCATGGCATGTATTCTCGGAAAACTCTCGCTTTTAAAGGGCAAAAAATATCTGAATCCTTTTTGTTCCTGAAATTTGTGCTCCTTTTTTTATTAGTAAGTGTTTTAAGGCTTATCTCTGTGCTTGGCTAACTTTGACCTTTCAGTTACTAATTACATAATTAGGCTTTGAACTTGTATATCACTTCACAGCTTCTCGCTTTCTCACAAAGGCACTGGTGCTCAGCGGTATTTCCACCTCTTCCTACTTTTGTATGCACATTTGTGCCTCCTCAATACACAATAAATTCAGCCAACACAAGCATACTTTATACCAGCTGATTAGGCTTCAGGTTGAGGCTGAGGAAGTGCTTTGATGCAAAGTTCTGATTTTCGTCATTTTTTAAATACTTTGTGGGAAATAAAACTCTTTGTTGGTTTTTCAGTTACACTTTGTAAAACAAAAGAGAATAGTTTAAACTGCTAAGGTATTCCATTTAAAGCATGTTTCTTCTTGTCCAATAGAGTACAAAATAATTCACTCAAGGTTAATTGACTTCAGATCAGATATCATGACTCAGAACAAAAATCTGGATACTTTTATCCAACCTTTCTTTTCTTTTTTGAGAAGAATTCAGTAGAGATTGTTGTGAATATTTGTGAAAGGAGGCATATTATCAGCAGAAACTGCTTCCTCATGATTTTTATGAAAAATACAAGGGTAGTGGAACTATACTGTGACAGATGCTCAGAATCCTGAGCGTCCAGAAAGATAAGACACTGCTATCTACAAAACAGATGATGATATACAAGAGGCGTGCAAGAAAATAACCTGTCGTCTCATTCTGTAACTCATATTTATCTCTTAGATTAGAACATGAAGCTAAAACCCTTTCTCATAAAGATTTGAGAGGTCATATGGCAACAGACAAAGAATAAGAGAATTGGTTGAACAGTGCATTATTCACAGAGGCCCCACATCAGCAAAGCTTTTGAAAATTGCTGTTCAGGAAAATTTTAAACATATGTACATACATAGTTGATAGGAGCCACATGATAAAGGGAAGTTAATGAGGTTTTTTAAGTGTTTTCAGATCCTGCCTAATCATAGACTTTGCAGGACAGGGTCTTTGCTGTCTAGCTACTTTGCAGCTCTCCTTTCTGCATGCCCTGACAGAGTAACATCCTTTAGAGATCACACAAAGAGTTGTTTTGGCTTTCTAAGACAAGAGAAGACATTTTGTTGAATTTCAGACTTAATCCCTGTGACATCTGTGTGGTTTACTTTGGAGGTTGATTTTGTTTTAGTGGAGGAGGGAGAACATAGATGGCTGGTACATCATATAGGGTATCACAGATATTGACTACATACCAAAGAGATGTATGACACAGAGATGACATTTGTGACATTTTGTTCCAGAAACTGCCTTCTAAGAGTATCTCAGACAATGTTATCTTTGGAAATATCTATGATGGCCCAATGGCATTGGTCTGAGCTGTGCTCTATGGCTGGGTTAAAAGGAAGAGAAATAATTTTTCCTTTTCATAAGGGGGAATATACTCCCTGAATCCAGTTTCTCTACAGTGAATTCTGACTGCTTCGATGGACAAATTGAACACAGTGTGATTCTGGATCTGCTCCATAACTACACCAAAACATAACGAGAAAAGAGGAAAAGCTCCTCATTTTCAAGATAATTTCTGAGTCATTAACAATATTTTGTAGGCTATACTTCCCTCCTGAAGGCATTGCCTCAATTTTATTGACTTTTCCTTCTGCTGAAAAAGATTACTGAATTATTACTAGTTATTTATTCTTGGAGGAGACTAAGCCACTTTCAGGAAGAAGAAAACTGTTGTTCTAGTATTATTTCCAGAATTATTCATACCTAAGGGACCAAGAGTTGAAGATCATTAGCAAAAATATAAATGCACAATGAATAAGATAAAGAGAGAAATAATCTTTTGTTCTCTTTCCTTTTTATCAGGCTACATTTCTGATGATAGAAACAGACCAGTGGAAGCAGAATTACTGGTTTTGAACAATAAATCGCACAATTGCTTATTACTATGTTGCTGGTTGTTTAGGTCAGTTCCTCCTGCCTTTTCTCTTACTAAGAAAGATATCTCAATTTTTATGAGTAAGTTGTAAAACTAGTGGCATGTACTGGACTCCTGTACAAGCACAAATAATATTCTACATTTTCTAACCTATGCAAATGATAATTCTTTGACACTGGTAGCCAAAGGCATACTTAAGGTATATATAGTTTCCCTTTGTGAAACAGGGAACAGCTTCTGATCTGTGTTTTTTGGGGGGGAATTTTTTTTTTGGTTGTAATTGCTCCCATATAAATATGTTTACTTAAAATATCCAAAACTTTTCCACCCAAATGGACAAATTCTATGTTTAATTACTATAATAGCCTACAGTTTCAAACTTGGGTCCTTGAACAGCTTTTCAGGTATGCAACAAGTTCAATTTTTGATGTGCTGAACCAAATGACATTTTGATTTATATGGCTCTTTCCATCTTTTAATACCTTTGAAAAAGCCACTTCATTAAGTCTTAAAACATGGAATAAGGAACCTAATTTTAAGCACAAAGCCACTTATCTTTCAAGGGATTTGGCTCAGGAGCTGGTTCAGATCTTAGTATTTGTAGATTTAACCCCAAAAGAACGGTGTGGCTCAAATGTAAGTAATAAGAATTTCAAAAGAACCTTTCAGTCCTGTACAGTTAGCATCAGAATGAGATTTTTTTGTAGGTTGGCCTTTGAGCCAAAAAATTCTCAGTTTTTCCCTCTTAGTGCAGTGATTTCATTGCCAGTAACAGTGTTCATTTGTTACTCTGTAAATACGTTATTTATGAGTTTCTGTATCAGAATTCAGGAATAAGTCACATTTGTGAGAAATAAGGGAAGTCAAAGGTACCTGTGGAATGACTGCTATGATTGTATGCTTAGTTGTAGTATATGGCTGAACCACCCTGTTTCCATGCCCCATGGGATCTCAAGCTACATGGAAGCCTGTTGGCCACCACAGCTGTTTTTTTATTACTGTTTCCTGTTTATTATTCTATATATAGAACATTCGATATATGAACATTTCCTGTTCTGCTAACAATCCGTACTAATTTAGCATTCTTTTATGAGCACACACGTTAAAACCTGGGCTACAGTTCAGCAAAGTATTTGAATACGTGTCTCAGTTTAAGAACGCAAGTAGCCTCAGTGCTGAACTGCCTTAATTAATCAAGGCAGATATAAAGTACAAGGAGAGTCAGAAATATGAGAACATCCTTTAAGCAAAAGAAAGATTAGGTTTTCATTGGAAGCTACTGTACCTCACGACAATTTCTGCAGACTGTTGGCAGGCGTTTAAAGTATTTAAAACCCAGCAAATTTTCAGTAATGGAATTTTACTTTGGAACACTTTGTTTTAAATTAGCCATATCCCTATCAATAACAGTATGCAATCTACAGGCATTATTCCAAACCCTTTAGCTTATTTGAGAGGTATATGCAATGTTTGATTCTCACTTGCTATTGCTCTCTTGTGGTTGTTCAAATTGTGCGTTGAATAAAATAGGTGAGGCAGAATATATTTACTTCATTAGCATCAAATGTCCTGCAGACAAAGTTCAAGTTGTAGTTTTAATGAACAAAATATGCATAAAGATCAATAATCACCTATATGTTCAAAAGCTCACTGTCTAAGTCCTCCTTTGGGACTCATTTGTTGATTAAAAATATACATATTTTTATACATACACGTCTTGTGTAAAGTAGAATTTATATAAATATATGCATACATAAAATTTACATATGTTCCTGTTTATAGTATAGCATATATTGGTGTGTACATATATTTTTTTTATTACTAATAGAACATTTGGAGTCAGCATATAGAGTTACTTCTGATTTGTAAACTGCCTTCAGTGCTGTGTTGTACTATTAATATATATGGGATTATGTAAAGCTGTATTATATCATACTTATTATATTAAACATGTTGATATGTTTGACGTAAACCCGAACACCTGAGTTGTCTGGACATCAACGTCAACTAGAATTACCACGATCATGACTATGAATGTCTGAAATAGACAAAAGAAATACAGAGAAGGAAGATGAGGCATCTTTAGGGGAACAATACTTTCCCTTTCCAAGATCAGATCATCTCTTTTGCCAGGTAATATGAACAAGATATAGAAAGCCACAGAAACTGTTCACGGGTTTTGTTCTGCTGCTTTGTGCCTTAACCCTTGACAGGAAACAAGTTCCAATGGGATATTCAAAATACAGTTTAGATATCAGCTCTTATCAACATATTCACTATGTCAGGAGAGATAGTGAAAATAAAGTTTGCCGTCTTCTCAGCTGTCTGGACAGCCTCTAACAATGTTTGTGTGAACATCAGAGAGTATCCTTTCCCAGTGCATCACATCTTGCATGGGTTTTTGAAGATTTTGATAAGGCTATTACATCATCTGCTAAACGTGCTTCTTTCCAAACTTTGCAGCCTTCTCCATCAAATTTACTCAGTTCAGCACTCCCACCAGGGGCTTCAGCCTAAACTAATACTTCACTGTGCTCCATGCCTTTGCTAAGCAAGGGGCAGAAGCTTCATCTGCCAACACTGCAACCCACCGCACTGAAACTGTGCCAATGAGTTAGCCAAAAAAAAAATGTTTCCACTGTTTCTAGCTTCCCAAATCCTCCCTATTTATTTCTTTGCTACACATTCATTTTATTCTTTTCAACGTGAATACCCTAACTTGGGGATATATTTCACATTGGAATGCAGGCGGACCAAGCGTCTGTCTCCCTCCTCCCTTGGCTGCCCCGGGAACAGATAGGAGCTGGACAGCACAACAGCGGATGCACGTTAAATATGTCAGGGATTGTTGGTGCCAATAGCAGCACAAGAGTTGGGTAAACTGCCTTCACACTCCAAATCAAGCACAAAAGATGGAAGCTGCTTTGCATGGTTTCCCAGCAAAGACAAGACTCACTGTACCTCAACGTACAAAACAAGCCTCTCATTGTTTTCACTTGAAATTAAATACTATACTGTGTAATGCTGCAGTGGAAGACACTACATAATATTCTGGGATTTGACGTTTAAGAATGCAGTGATGATTAATGACATATTCTACTAGGAGAGCATGGTGCTATAGCAGTACTGCCAATTCTTGCAATTACTTCCCTTAAATCCTGAGCAGCATTTTCATAAATGGAGAAAAGTCAGTCATTGAATAGGTCTGTATTTGTACTGCGATTCTTAGCCAGAGATGTTAAATAAGCTTCCTACAACTATTTTCTTTAATAGCATTAATGACTTCTCTTAATTAGTCTGTCTTGTTGAGAGCAGACACAAATTGTTGGCATTTTCTGATTCAAATATTTTATGTTCTTAGATAGTATAAGATTACTAGTAATAACCACAAAGTAGTGCCTCTAATCCTGCAAAATATTCTTTCACGTTTATCAAGAAACCAGGAGTTACACAGTGGAAAAGGAGTCGGGCAAATTTATGTGTAAACGATGCAAAATACCTCTTCAAGTGAACTTAAAATTTACCAGATGAATGGGTTTCACATTTTTGTTATAAAATTCTGATTTTCTAATCCACTATATGATAGGACATAGTCCACGCAATGGTATCTCTTCATATATATTTTTATATATTTAAAAGTGTACATATTACTGTAAATACTTCAGTTTGTGTAGTCACTACTTATTTGGCCACCTTCCTTCACTCAACCCTAACCTGTTGATCTTCTGACTGGCAAATATTTCTTCCTGAAGGAGATGCATCAAGTTTCTGCTGGTAAGCCTCTCAGCTTCCCTCTTGCTCTCTTTCTCTCTTTCTACAGAGGCATATTTAGAATCCTATTCAGCAATAGGATTTTTAACCTGGCATTAACAAAAATAAAAAACTATCATCATTAATTCAATCCTTGTCAGAAAGAGAGAAAGAGAGGAAAAAAAAAAAGAGAGAGAGGGAACAGAGAGGGAAAAAAAGAAAGAATGAAAGAAAAATAAAGAAGAAAGTGACAATGAAGAGGAAGAGAAAAAGGCTCTAAGTATTACATTCAAAAATGCAATAATAAAACAGTTCAGAACACATGAAAAATGAAGTTAAATGTAAAGCTCTATTACACATGTAACTATTCCAGCAATAATCTAAAATCAGAAAAAAGTTTGCTTTTTCCTACATTCTTTCAGTCATAAATGTCTGAGTTTAATTTTAAGCACATGAGTAGGCTTATAAAAGCTATTAGGACTTCATAAAGCCTTTAGCTAAGCATATGTGAACTGTTTGCAAGATTATGGGCAATAATGATCTTTTCAGAGAGGCATCAGTCCTATCAGTGATGTAAAGAAGTATTTCACCTCCTTTATTACAAATATTTTTTACCCTTAACAGAACTTGAGATGCACTTCAGTAGTCAGTACCTCAGCAGGAAGCGGCTTTCTAAAGAAAACAAGGTACCTTTAATCACTTTAGATAGTTTAGGATGGAGAGAAGTCAATATTAAGAATTCCACTAATAAAACACTTAAGCAAGTGCTTAATTTTAAGCAAATAAATGCCAACATTTAAAAATATTTACAAACTACCTACACTCTCTGTTTTCTCTCACTATTCTCTTCTTGTGAATCTCTTAAAAGATATAAATAGCTCTTTACCCAATTCCTTCATTTTTTTCTTGCCTTTCTGTTAAAAAAAGTAAATGCTGAAATACAGACTATCTGTTTTTATTTTAGGTTTACCCATGTTAAACTGTTATACCTGTTATAACTGTTATAAATATTGTTCTCTCACTTTCAAAGTTATCAATGGCAAAGTCAGTAGGGAGGGTTTTGACACAGGATGTCTTCCAGCCATGAACATATGGACAAATTCAATTCCTGTTTCATTGTACCATATACTCTGAAAGACAAATATGTAGCAAAGCAAGATGCTGCTTACAGCTCCCACAGTCAGACCACCGGTGAGTTTCGGTCCCAGTTCACTCTCCTCTGGAGCAGGTTGTTTCTTTCCTGTTGCAAAGTCACAGATTTTATAGGAGCATCTTTTCTAAATGACTGCCAAACACTTGGTCAAGAATACCAGCATATGAAATTGAGCATTTGGTACTGTGAAATAAAATCTCCAACCAAAACTGTCTCTATTTATATTTCCTAAGGCAGTGGAAGGTTCACAGCCATTGTGTGATAACAGCTCTTTTTGACTCTGTAAACAGATCTAACTGGAAACATTAACCCCACTTTCTCCATTTTTTTTTCTCCCAGTGTTTTAAAGGGCAACATTTTACATGGAAACCTATGTTGCGTTCAGTCATTTCTGTTTATCTGAAGATTTTTTAAGTGACTTTGTGGCATTCTGAACATGGTCAGGTTTTGCTAGAAAGAAGGGATGAATCGCAGTGGTCCTGAGGCTGCTCTACATTACGCTGGGGAAGATTAACAAGTGGGTTGTAAAAGTAGTTTAAAGCCACCCCTGCATACATCATGGTTTCTACGAAGGTGAAACTAGGACTCTTGAAAAAATTTTTGTGACTTTCCCAAATGGCTCATACAACATGAGGCTGCTCATTATTTCACCTACGAGCACGTATTAACAGCAAGCAGACAGAAACCTCTCTTCTTCTCTCTCTGCTTACCTCCTTATTACTGAAGCTGGGGTTTAGTCTTAACTGTGTCTAAAAAATAAATTAATTTTCCATATTAAGAGATTAACCCTCCTCGCCTACAACAGGAGTCCGTGGCTGTCCATTGCCAGAAGGTACGGGGCTGCTGGAGCGCCATATGGATGAAGTCTTGTTTATGTTTCTGTCTTCCTTGCATAAATCAGGATGCCAACCCACCCCTCCACATCAAAAGGTCACTGCCAAAGAGAATAGCAAGGAAACTCCTCCAGACTTGCTGAAAAGCACCCAGAAATACAGGAAGGCCGAAGAAGTGACAGTGATGAAATTAGCAGCCTAGTAACGGGGATTATTTTTCTCAATATTGCATTTTTAGGTTTTAATGAAATGCTTTTGCTTTCTTCTCCCTCGCACTCATTCTTTCCCTATTTAATTTGTTGGCTTCTCCCACAAGGGAAGCTACGCATGCATGTTATATTCTAGGGCCAGAGGTGACTTCTGTGGTAGTTCAGCCTCACTTCATGCATCCGACCAAAAAATTTGCTCTGATAGTTGCCTGCATGTGTACTAACCATGCTAAATTTGAACAGATACCAAAATAAAGGCCCTTTATATTTATCAATCTCTGTCTTCTCATTCCAGGAGGGTAGCAAGCTGCCATAACGTGAATACCTTTGCATGGGGGGGTTACCTTCCTCGCTGGGCTGCCAGTCCTGCACAACTGCCTCCTGATCCCTCTCCCATGACACAGGGGGCACACAACAAATGTCCATGCGGTGTCAGTTAGAACTCCTCTTGGTATGTCAGCCTACATGTTTGCACATGGCTAGTCCCCCAATTTGATATCGTTGCTTGCAGCAAACCAGGGAGTAAAATGATAGTGTGTAGGGTCATATTTAAATTTGGGGACTCAATAAAATAGTTGAAGACTTCTATTCAAGGCAATAACTCATCCTAAACCACACCCCCAAAATATTCCAAACTGCTTCATGGATTTATACTTAGTATGAATCACATCGCCGCAGCTGCTGTTTCAGCAACATTACATAAATATTGTTTTTAGGGGCCAGGAGGGAGAGAAGGGTGATTTCTTTATATTTTGTTCCCTTTGATAAAGTCACTAAATGGGGAGTTTCTTCCTGTTCCCCTGCAGGAATTCTAATTGAATGACAGTTTTGAAATCTGCCATGGACTGCAGACATGTATTTATGTCTTGAATTCATCACTTGAAAGACGACTTTGACAGTAATGGTAAGTGTCACCACATGCTTTGAATAGACAGTTCTCCTTAATGCTGGAGGAAGACGAGGTTGGGGAACACTTGCTTTTAAATGTTTTCAAAGAATTTGACATTTACTTCCTATGCTACTATATCTCAATAAATATTTTCAAGTCAGCCACAAAGAGCTAAGTGGAGTGAACTTAAAAGGATGAGAAAGATTTGAGGTCACACAAAATAAGTACTTTAGTAACTAAGGAAGAACAAAGGGTTTCTTCTAAAAATGTGGAGTGGTTAGTAAGTTTAGATCATATGAATCATAAATCTTTGGAAGAAGCTTGCAAATGGTTATAGTGACGGTTCAGTGTGCATGTCCTAATGAGAAATGAAGCTCCATATTTTTATCAGTTTTCAAGTCCTAGGCAAATCAAATAGTTTTAAATAATGAGGACTCAATAGAAATTTAATTTTGCAGCAATAATGATAAATTCATGTTTTTAGGCTAGGCTTGTGATTTTCAGGTTTGCTAATATAGCTTTGTTTATAATTAGCTCCGTAACCTAGGAACAAAACAAAAGAAAAAAAAAAACAACCAAAACCCCAAACAAAAATGTTTCCTAGTGGTTGAATAATTCATGAATATTGTCTTTTATAAATTCAGTTTCCATCCTTTCACTACCAAAAGCAATTGTGGTAACTGGGCTAAAGGTAATTGGGCTGTTGCTGGCTGAGCCTGATGTTAGTGGAATGGAAGGATCTTAGGAGAGCATGCTGCACTGGGAGATCCCTGTGGTTCATCTGACTCTCCTCTGCTTTGTGTTTGCCTAATCCTACCTCCCAGTAGAGCAACTAAACAGATGCTATAAGTAGGAGAGGTAGCAATGACCTGTCTTCTTTTTCACGTTGTGGCAGAGTCAGCATTTCAGAGTTTTAGAGCAAATGGGTGAATTGCATCTCTCTCTACATGTGCAAGAAGTTCACATACACATTAAAGGTGGTTCATAGAGAAAGCATTCTCCAATGTATGCAGAAAGTGCCCTTGTAGAGAGAACGGTTCTCTGGCACAGAAGTGTCTTTGACCCTAGTTTGGGACAGACTTGCCTCTAGCTTTCTGCTAATGAGGCCTTTGAGAAATTTCTCAATGACATGTTAGTTAAACACTTAACTACTCTGCATTCTGTACATGTTTTCATGATTTTTCACTATCCCATATTTTTGCTAGAATCAAAGACCAAAGCAAAAGTCAAATCTGAATGATATTCTTTCTATGCTTATCTACCATGTTACACCATTTCAGTGATGGTGATAAACCACTGGAAACTTGCCCATTGGTAGAAGTCTTTGAATCTGGGTTGGATGCCATTCTGGAAAATACCTGCTAGGCAATTGCAACATATCCAGGATAAAATAGGCATCATTTGATGGATGTTTCTGACCTATGTTAAACAAGAGTTGGACTAACTGAGCTCACAGTCTCCCTGGATTTAAAAATCTAAAAACCAGGATTAATCTTACCCCCATCTAATCATTGACACTGCAGAAGTCCATGCCGGAGGTAGTTGTCTAGGTGCCCTTTATAACTGTCGGGAGATGAATAGGCACCTCTAGGTCATGATTCATCTCACCCTGATGTAGACATCTGAAATGGTGCTTATTTTTCTCCACCAAGTATAGAAAGAGTCTAGACAGGTAGTTCAGACATAAATGTTACACTATATACATCTGAAGTTAGGCAAAATGAAATGAAACCATAAATCCAGATGTCTTGGTGCTATGAATCCAGTGAACAGTCTTTAGAAAACACTAAGAAAATCTTATGGTGAATGCTTTGTGTATGCCAACAGCTTTGTGTTATACCTAATATCTGACAGCCTCTCTGAGACAGTGTGTATGGGATCTCAGCTTTCAGCCCTGTGGTTCAGGGGGAATAATATTTGCTCTGTATCCTCGGCCACCTATAATTCTGTGGAAGAAATTCCCCTTGCAGGGGAATGAAAGATGCAGATATTTGCCAGCTTCACACTTGTGTTTCTTCCCTTCTCTGTATCTCACCATTGCTTTCGGGCTGGGGCCAGGGGTGCTCAGCAGCGGGACAGGCTTCCCCGGGAGGAACCCCAGCACCCAACTGGGGGAAGCTGCAGTGCACGTCACCTCTGCCTTGGCCACTAAGCCCACCTGCCGTTCGCTCCAGCTGTGCCCCAGCTGCTGTCCCCAGGCTGCAGTGTGGGTATATAGACACATACACGCCATATACATATGTGCACTGTCAACAGTGTATATAAAAAGTATATAGACACACAGTATATATGAACACTGTATAGTGTATATACAGCATATATATTAAAAAGCATATATACTGTATAAAGTACATATACAGCATATATACTATACACATACACTATAGTATATATACTAGCTCTCTATACACACACTATGTATATACATATATACAAAAACACATAGGTACACATATACACTCCACATACACATATACATGGTGTATAGTATATATAGTATATACACAAGCACTATATATACTTTATACTGTATATATACTACATTTTGTGTATAGAGTATATACATTTTGTGTATATAGTGTATACAATATATACACTATATGTGTATACTATTATTGTATATTGTAACATATATGTGTATACTATTAGTGTATATACACACATGCATATATATCATATATATAATGTGTATTGAGCAACCTGGTCTAGTGGAAGGTGTCCCCGCGCATGGCAGGGGGGTCAGAACGAGATGAGCTTTAAGGTCCCCAAACCATTCTATGACTTTATGATATAGTATATCTGCACTAAATATACTGTATACACACTATGTGTATATATACACGACATATATACAATGTGTATACAGGTATATACTGTACACACACACACACACATACACAACGTGTGTACTACATGTATATACCTAGCGTGTGTGCATGTACAGACATGCTGTCAGGAGCCGGGGGTGGTCTATCAGCCTCTGGGGACGCCAGAGGGCCGGACAGCCAAATGGCTGCGGGGGCTCCCCCTGGCCCCGCCGCCAGCCCTGGGCGGGGAGCGGCACGGAGGCTGAGGAAAGGCGGCCAGACAGGGGGTTCAGACGTCGCTTTCCCCTGTACCCGGTGTCTGGTGGGGTCAGTGGGGTGACTGGAGCGGCCCCTCGGGGTGCGTTCCCCACCGGGTGCGGGGTGTGCGGCAGCGTGGGGCTGGTACTGGTGCTGAGGAGAGGCCGCTGGTCTGGCTGGTCTAAGGGACAGTGCAAGTGCAGACCGCCAGGAATTGCACCCAGAAACGCTGACTGAAAATCTTTGGGCATTCAACATTCGTTTGTAGGCCAGCACGGAAAGCTAGAAAGCAAAATGGCTGCCAGTGCTCGGGCACTGTCACTAGGCTGATGGGGGCCTTATTATAGCTCTTCTGGCCCAGGTCTAACCTTGGTGGTACCGCAGGGAGGGCAAAGAAGGGTAAAGGCCCTGAAGAATGCCATTGGCAGGGAATATTTTCATCTTCACTGCTAAAATGCCGCTCTGAAAGGGAGTTTGGCGTGTTGGGTGGTTGGTCTTGCCCGCATTTTGCTGTGGGCCGGTGTCACTCTGAAACTGCTCCATGGCTCCAGGACCCCTTCGGAGGGAGCACAGCAGCCATGAGGATGATTGATCTCACAGACATAACTCCTCCGGCCTCGGGGTGTATTTCTCCTGGTTGTCTCTGGGGAAGCGAGCGGCTTTCCGACACGCCAGGCCACTTCTGGGTCCCCACTTCTGATAACCTGTGGTCCCCAAAGCTCACGTAGAACTGACCTGGCGCCTGTGCTGAAGTGAAGTGCTTTAGTGAAAGGAAAATTTCCATCTTATTTTGTGGATGCTAGATGGCAGTATTGCATTTCTTAAAGAATTAAAGTTTAGTTAGTGGAAAATAGGAAGAATAATAAAGCTCTGAAGAGCAGAATGCTGTCAGTAACGAAAGCTCAGATAGACTAAATAGTCATATAATTAAAATATTATGTTTACTAAGGGGTTGCCTGGAACAGAAGATACATTATACTTTATTCTTGGCCACGTACATCTTTACTGCTCATGTGAGTGAACAGTTGATAACAGCACTGCTCGTATTTTATGGGTCTTCAGGATTATGCCCATGATATAAGTCACTTTCTTGTGATTTATAGCACTCACGAGGAGCAGCGCTCTTGCAAAGGGGGTAGGTGAACCTTACCCCACGGACACAGGGATTTAAATCTTGTGCGATTTTGTTGCAACAGAAAGAGGCAAACTTGGTTATCTCAGTTCACGTATTAGTGGATAAGCATCCACATCACTGAGTTCTTGATCCAGAAAAGCACTTGAGCAAGTATTTAGCTCTAAGCATGAGTAGTTCATGGTTTTAATAAGATTACTCATATGGTTAAAGTTTGACAGACAATTAAGGGCCCTTCTGGATCAGGGCCTAAAACAATCATTGCAGCTTGGCAGTCTTCATAGAGAGGCCAAAGGCTGAGTAACTTTGTTGAGAAAGTTGCCCTCTTCTCCTCGGTGTCCACAGTGGCTTCAGGGTAGGACTAATGCTGCATGATAACTTGGCAATGCAACTACACTCTCAGCTGTGTCCCCTGTGCTAAGGAACAACCTTTCAAGCTGTGAATACAGTGGCTTCACTGGGAAAGTTGCCCCTGAAAAAGAACCTGAGCTCTCAGGTGGGTCTGGTTAACCTGATCCCCAAGTGGCTCAGGCAGAGGGCTGGCAATCACAGGACCCACCACAGTTGGTTTCCAAGCTTTGAAGAACAGCAGTGGTGGAAAAGGAGCTCTCGAGCAAAAGAAACAGATTTTGGCACAGGTAGGGGTAGAAGAAAAAGCTGGTTGGTTGCTTGGGGGTAGGCAGCTCAATCTGATGGGGTTCTATAGCTGGAGACCGCTGTTAAGTGATAGTTTTGGATCCTGATCCCAGCCTCAGGCACTGGGAAGCTGCACATCTGCCTAAACTAACAAAGGGGAGAGTTCAAAAGGAGCTGAGAAATGCCAAGAGGGTAGAAAAATCAATGGGACATCAAAGTCTAAAGATGGATGAAGGCTGAATTTTCATGGGAGTGTTTGCCTTGAAAGAGAAAGTAGTGGGAGAGTTGCTGTCTGCGTCTATTAGATTTTATTGCAATATATTGGAGGGGATGAACTCTGACAAAAGGTGGAAAGGTGAATCATCCCTGTTCTGCAAAGAGCAAAAGTTCTTGCTGTAGCACAAGGAGGTGTGCCTGGGATGGTGATGTAGAAGGATGTGGAAACTGAGAAAGCAAATGGGCTTATGAGCCTGGTAAGTTTGATTTTCCAGAGGAGGTGTGGTTCCTCTGAATATTCAGTTGAAAAATGTGAGGGGAGTCATAAGTTCTTTCGATCAAAATAGAAGATGAACTGATGCTATGCAGTCTTGTGAGCTTTTATTTTGTGGGTGTAATGAATCCCCTTCAATTGTAGGATTTTCCCAATACTTCATTGTCTCTTGTTGCAGCAGGACCACATGGGTAACTGTAAACTCCAGCTGTAAGCAACAGTTTAAGCATACATAAAATAGGAAAACCTGCATGAATACAGGTTATTTTTCGAAGAACAAGACTGTAAAATCAGGCCTAAATGTGAAATGTGTTCTGGAGCCTAGTCTTTGCTGAGTACAGAGGCAGTTACTTCATGTTACTAAAGTCAGACTCTAATCCTGTGATGGGAATGCTGTTTTTATAAATGACTCCGGTGTAAAATAGGGAATTAAAGCTGTAGCCTGGCTGTTTTATGTTTAGTATCAAATAAGACTTGATCAGTTTTATTTACAGTCATCCCAACAGGTTTATAAAGTAAAACTGCATACATTTCTAGTGCAGATATAATTTTTTGGAACAGTTTAATCTCTGATAGCATCAAATGATCAGTACCAGAATTGGTCATACATTGTTTGGTCTGGCTTTATTTTAGTTCTCCTTTTTCCCTTACCATGGAATATTTTGACATTTGTTGAAATTCCCAAAACTTCCAACTTTCCATTTGGAAACTGATTGAAGTGACGTAGTTTGTTTTCTGTAGAAACTGAATTTAAGTATCTCAGACGGCATGTTTCAGGGCTGCTCTGATGCCTCCTAGGAGTCACCCTTCATCTAACCCCTGCTCCCATTCATCCATCTGGGCAAAGCTGGGCTGAGCTCCGTATAGCTTATGTGCTTCATGTCCTTCCTATTGTAGGACTTGCCTCATTCACTGAAATTTTCCATCTTATAACACTCATTAGGTGCTGTAAATTACTGACTTTAGTTCTTTGATAGTGATATTTTCATTTTTGGGGAAGAAAGAAATCAGAAAGCAGATGTGTGTTTTGCAAAATTTCATGAAGTTGAAATCCTGAAACTGTTTTGTTAGAAAACATTTGACTGGATAAAACATTCCCCTTAAAGCCTAAGACCTCATTGAACTCAATTAAAAAATAGAAACTTACAGTGCCGTGCTTCTTGTTGTACAACCAGCATCTCTTTAGTTGTCTTCCAATGGCAAGTTTTGCAAAGGTGCCTTCTCATTGAAAAGTATTGATTAATACTAGAGATGCTTACTGTATATTCTATCAACACAATGTCATTAAGAAAGTGACTCGTTAAAATAACATTCACACCCAGGGCTACTTCAGTTCATACAATTTGCCAATCAGGAAAACATCTTTTTTTTTTTTTTACATATGTTTAAAAGTTTTGCTTCTAAAGTGCAAGTCTGTACAATGCATGTCTCCAGTTTCTTTAGCTTGCATATAAGCACACAAAATCTGCAGGCATGCTTATGGAAATGTCACCTGAGTTTGCAATCATCAAAACGTAGGCACAGTTTTTAAGTTCACCAACAGAAAGAGCTGTGCTAAAAGTCTTTATGCAGCCCATCTGAGGGATGTCTGGAGTTGTGGTTGCAAGTCAGAGTACCACATAAGGTAATGGGGGATCAGGGAAAATTGCCTATGGGTTTTTTCTAAAGATTGGGTTGTAATTGTCTATGCTTGCTGATCATGGATGAAAGGAAGTAAGCAGCAGAATACATAACAGGGAGATGAACAACCAAGTGTAAGACTGTGGGACTTGTAGGTAAAATATTATAGTTAGTGGGTGGTTGGTTTTTTTGGTGATACAAGTTAAGAGCATGCATCAGAGGAGCCTGAGAGATGCACCAGAAAGCTAGAGGCCCTGGCAAAACTTGACAGTTTCATCTCCTCTTCTTTGGATAGCTATGCATGCCAAGAAGAGGGAATGACTGTAATTTTAAATTTCCCAGAGTGACTTGTGCCTGAACTGTTAGCATGTGTGTAAGAAGTTGGAAGTCTGTAGGGAAAGCAGAGGTTTAGCTAAAGGGACTCAGATATACTTGAGCCAAATGGCAAAACTTTAAAAAGGGAACACTTAAAAATTGTTTCTCTTGCAAAAGCTTTAATATATCTGTAAAATTACACAGTATTCACAAGTATGATGCCAAGTTGTAAGACTACATTTAATAAGAAAAATAAGTGGGTTTTTAATTCTGCTCTAAGTGCAAATCTCAGTACAACCTTAACTACATACCTCAATAGCATATCAAAACAGTTGTAGCTTGTTATTAATAATGCAGTCACTCTAAGTCATTGAGCTGGAGGAAGTTGTAGGGACACTGTAGTTTTGGGGTTTTTTTTATGAAGTATTATCTTTCTGGGAAAACAGAGGTTTTTTTAAGGGAAAATTTATCTCGTTCTTTGTGAAAATGAAATTTACCTCTCTATTCTAAGCATAAGAGCTCCACTTTATTCAAAGCAGGTTCATAGATTTCTAAAGGAATTATTGGAATAGTTGCTTCTCAAGTCAGCTAAATGACACTAATGTAAATCATTGCAATATGCTTAGTTGTTTAATTGGTGAGTTATAGGGGAGTCTTTATTACTAAATGAGAATAGCATGTTTTGTTTCAGGGTACTGAGGGACAGCTGTGATCACTGAAGAATTTGGTATTGCAGAATTTTATAAAAAAAACCCAAACCACTTTTTCCTTTAAATCAGACCTGAATCTGTTGCATGATTAAAATTGATAAATCCTCCACCACAGGGAGTGAAAAAGATATTTTTCTAATATGGCTCATGTATTTCTGATATAGTCCAAACACATAGCAATTATCTCTTGGAGCCTACCCAGGGAGAACATCAGGAAACACTTTTTTATGGTGAGGGTGACTGAGCACTGGCACAGGTTGCCCAAAGAGGTTGTGGAGTCACCATCCTTAGAGATGTTCAAAAGCCATCTGGACATGGTCCTGGGCAACCTGCTCTAGGTGGCCCTGCCTGAGCAGGGGGTTCAGATAAGACAACCTCCAGAGGTCCCTTTCAACCTCATCCAGGCTGTGGTTCTGTTATCTCTATGTGAGCATGGTGCAAGGAGGGAAGAGAAGGCAAGGGAGAACTGATTACAAAGACAGATAATATTTTTATTATTACCATTTTTTATTATTACCATTTTTTTTTCATTAGACTTTTGGAATATTCTGATTGTAAAAACTAGTTAGCAAAGTAGTGCAATAAACCTTGATGATATGAAATACAGGGGCATTGGGTGTTTGCTAACAGTAATGGAAGCCAATTTTCCCAGTTGGACAAATTGAAGATGATCTGTCTTGGGGCCTCTGTAGGAGAACTACTATCAGTGGACTTTCCAACAGCAAGAAAGTTTCTCCAAGATTTTGAAGGCTTACCAAAAGTCCTATGACTCTGTTGTTTCCCTATAAACACTACTTTCCATCTGTGAGTTTATTTTTGGTGGTGCCAGGGGGGATGAAGGGAGAAAGGTTGTCTAAATGTTTTCTTTGCCTTCCTCCTTGGTTCTCCTTTTCCTTTCAAGAAAGGAATAGGTTGACTCATTTCCTACTCTGTGACTTGTTCTCTTGGGTTATGTTGAAGCTTCAGAAACCTGGCCACTGTGTCCTGCAGCTTCCTTCCAGCTCGCATGCCCAGTTTTCCTACTTGCAGGTGGTGGACATGGTGAGCAACTGTTTCTCACTGTGATAGAGAACGGGGATGAGGTCAGAGCATGAACATGGGCGGGGAATTTGGGAAACACTCGTGGGTCACAGCTGGATCCCTGCATGTTCATTCCTTTCTTCCTGCAGTAATCCAGAGCTCATATTCCTGGAGTGACCATGTGGACAATTCTTCCATTCCCATGCTTACACTTAGACCAGAAAAGTCTATTTTATGTGTCCTTGATCATCACAGGTAGCAAGGTAACTCCCAATGCCTTTGATCTCTGTATTTTCTATTTTTTTTTTTTAACTGATAGCATGAGTATCATCAGATACAGCCATGACACACAGCAGAATTGAACTAGGGTGTTAATATTGACAATTTGTCAACTGCCAGCAACTTATCTTGTTATTTTTTTACTTTGGGGTAGTATGCCTTTTGGGTATTTTTAAAACAGAGAGTCTTGACTCTTGTTTAAAACAATCTTGGTGGTCTTTAAAGTATGAGGAATTTCTTAGTCTGAGCTAAGTATGAGGAATGAGGGTTTTCTGGGGGGCACACAAGTGACTTTCTTCCTTCTCCCACTCCCACCTCCCATTTTCAATTTTTGACAAAAAATTTTGTTTGGTGTTCAGAAAATCTGGAGTGAGGTTCCCCTGTTCTCCCCCAGAGTCCTGTTTTTCTTTAATTAAGAAAACCATTATTTTTATTCTACAAACAAAAAAGATTGCAGTAGCTTTTTAATCAGACATTAAAAAACAAAAGAGATTGAACTATTCTTTCTCTTTTTTTTTTCTTTTTTTTTTTTTCCCCTCCCTTCCCCTTGTCCCCTAAAACACGTTTTCTGGCAAATAAGAATCTGTGTGACTTCAATGTGACTCTTGTATTGAAATGATGCAATGATGCTCTACGGTACTGACCCCTGACTATTCTATTTGCACTGCTAGAACGCCCTATTATCTAATTATTTTTTTTAATCTATTGAGATTGCAAGGCAGCAATCGTGAGGCAGCCACACGATCATATTTCTACTGGATCTTGTGCCAATACCCTGATTCCGGCACTGCAAGTGTTTAACAAAATATCACTTATACTAATTTCGTCCAGCTTCCAAACTTTTTTTTTTTTGCTTTCTTGTTTGAGAAGGGTGAGACAGTTGACTACTGAGCTTTGAAACTTGGATTTTATTTTTTAATGTATTTGTTCGACTTTTTCACCCTAAATATAAGGATGTTCTGAATTAAAATTTCAGTTCTAGTTGGCATCTGGTTCATTGCTGATTTTTTTTTTTCCTTTTTTTTTTTTTCCCCCTCTCCTTCTTGACTTCCTTTCCTGTGCCCCTTCCCCATGGTTACATTTATCCTTGTTATCAGATTTTGGACATTTCCTTCATCTTGCCAGGCTTTTTTTTTCCTTTTTCTTTTCCTCTCCCTCCTTCCCACTGCCAGTCTCTGTCCCCCCACTACCCTGAGGATCTGATATGACATAAACCTGGTCTGCAAACTCAAATGGAAGTAGGCAGCACGGCTTGTTGTTTTCCATAGAGCCATTTCTACACTGGGGATGTTTCTCGCCATTGGCAATAACAGGCATGTTGGGTGCATGTCTGTAATACCTGACCTTGACATACCAGAAGGCAGCAGTTAGAATAAGCTCATTGCTAAACCATATGGAACATGTTCTGGAAAAACAAATTGCATTAAGCTGGGGAAAATGCAGCTGTGCAGCACTTTGGCACGTGGAGCACAAGTCCTACCTGACGCCAATTCTGCTTTGTGTACATACTGTACAAACTGGGAGAGAGCACATGACAGAGTGTATGGTGTGCCGGATTATCACCTCGTTCAAATCTCTAGGCAGACATTTAGCTACATGTACCCTGTCAACTCTGTACCAGGTCATGACCAGTAACAGGATGATACTTTGCTGGAGCCAATTGTGTTGAAAACAAAGACAATTTAATAAGAGCTGAAGCAAGGAGACAGTAGAAACAGTTTGGCCAATTATGACTTTTAAGTATAATCGGTAAAGACTTCAAGCCTGACTTATGTTGAGCGTTCATGCAACCTACTTATGGCTACGTGGCTGGCAAAGAGTAGAGTAGCAAGGTCAATAAGAGAACATGGAGTCCTTCAAAATAAATTGCGGCTGCCAACTTAACATGATAGATTGATGTTTTAGAAGAGGGCGAGCAAAATTTCAATACAGACTGAGGGATTAATTGTTTGAGAGCAGCCCTGTGGAGAAAGACTTTGGGATACTAATGGATGAAAAACTGAATGTGAGCTGGCAATGTGAGCTTGCAGCCCAGAAAGCCAATCGTATCCTGGGACACATAAAAAGAAGTGGCTAGAAAGTTGAGGGAGGTGACTCTGCCCATCTACTCTGAGGCCCTTGTGAGACCCCACCTGGGGTACTGTGTCCAACTCTGGGGTCCCAAGCGCAACAAAGATATGGACAAGTTACAGTGGGTCCAGAGGAGGGCCACAAAAATGGTCAGAGGGCTGAAATACTTCTCCTAGGAAGAAAACCTGAGAGAGCTGGGGTTGTTCAGCCTGTAGAGCAGAAGGCTCCAGGGAAACCTTGTGGCGGTCTTTCAATATATAAAGAGGGCTTATAAAGAAGATGGAGAGAGACTTTTTACCAGGGCCTGTGGTGACAGCACAAGGGGAAATAGATTTAAACTGAAAGAGGGTGGCTTTAGGTTGGACATAAGGAAGAAATTCTTTATGATGAGGGTGATGAGCCATTGGCACAGGTTGCCCAGCTAAGCTGTGGATGCCTCATCACTGGAAGTGTTTGAAGTCAGGCTGGACGGGGCTTTGAGCAAACCGTTCTAGTGGAATATGCCCCTTTCCACAGCAGGGGAGTTGGACTTATGATCTTTAAAGGTCTCTTCCAACCCAAACCGTTCTATGATTCTAAAATATATACCATCCAAATTGGGATGAGTTTTAGTCCTATCGTGACTTGTGTTTTGGGAACCAAAGGCAAGATGGTGACTGTGGCTGTGCTTGTTTTTCAACATACTGAAAAGCACAGGTAGCTCATGATGTGAGCACTCTGCCAACTGCTACGAGAGCATGAGCCCCACGTCCCTTTTCTGTGAGATAGGCAGAAGTGTCATTTCTGCCCTCTGAAGTACAAAACCTGCCAAGGATACAACTAGGATGATTTAATGTGAAGGGCTGTTTTGTTAGTGTCTTATACCTAATAAAGTTGTCACTCTCACAGCTAGGAAGCGAAGGTCATTGCAAGCAATAAGTACCAGCTTTGCCTGGAGAACACATTTCCAACAATGAGCAACAACTTCAGCTTCTAGTTGGGATGAAGAAAATGTCTAATGGAGTCTCCAAAAGTAACGCTTCAAGCAGGGAACCCATCCTTTGGAGAAAATATTTCTTAAGCCTTCCAAGTGAAGCTTTCAAAAATCTCCTACGCGAAGCTTTCAAGAACCAGAGTAGCTTCAGAATCAAAATATTGAGGTTACGTATCCATATATTTAAAACTTTCTTTGCTGAGAACAAAGTTTAGGTGAATAATATTTTTGCATGCTAAGTATAGGAAAGTGGAGACCAGTTTTTTTTACCAGACTTGATTAGTACAGAAGAGATGATGAGGCACAATCAACCAAAGATCACAGAAAAAGAATATTCAGTGTTTAGAGGCCCAGAGGATATACTAGCAAATAATGTAAATGACTTCTGTTTCTCACTGGATCAGTGATAATCTGCAACCACCGTACTGACAGTCTGATTAATTTACAGCTGTGTCCTTCTCCATTTTGTAAAAACCCATTTTGTATAAACTTAGGTTTTATAACCCAAATAAGAAAAACAATGTCTGTCAAAATAAATGCAACTCTAAGATCATCTTTACTTCAATACTAGTTATTTACTATTATGGGGGGTGCCTGTGCTTGTATGTAGTGTTGGCTCTAATGTATTTTGGCTGGTGGGGATATGAACAGAAAAATCTGTAGTATGTTCATGCATGAAATGCAAAGGAGGTTTAAGGACAGTGTGGTACAAAACAGTAACAGTATAGTCAACTCATTGGGTAAATATAAGATTAATCACAGAACCACAGAGTCGTCAGGGTTGGAAGGGACCACTGGAGATCATCTAGTCCAACCCCCCTGCCAGAGCAGGGTCACCTACAGCAGGTTGGGCTACAAAGGGTTACAAAGATGATTAGGGGACTGGAGCATCTTTCTTATGAAGAAAGGCTGAGGGACTTGGGTCTTTTTAGTCTAGAGAAAGACAACTGAGGGAAGACCTTATCAATGCTTATAAATACTTAAAGTGGGGGTGCCAGGTAGATGGGAACAGTCTTTTTTTTCAGTGGTGTGCAGTGATAGAACAAGAGGTAATGGGCACAAACTTGAACAGAGGAAGTTCCATCTTTACATGAGGAGGGATGACTTTACTTTGAGGGTGGCACAGCACTGGAACAGGCTGCCCAGAGAGGTGGTGGAGTCTCCCACTCTGGAGACCTTCAAAACCCACCTGGATGCTGTCCTGTGCAACCTGCTGTAGGTGACCCTGCTCTGTCAGGGGGGTTGGACTAGATGATCTCCAGAGGTCCCTTCCAACCCTGACCATTCTGTGATTCTCTAAAATATTCCACAGGCAAAATTAATTGACAACTCTGAAAGCAGTGTCAGGTGATGAGCCTGGATACCTTTGTAGCTTTATGTAGGCATCACTGTGAGGGTTCTTTATGCCAAATTTTTGCACTTGTCGTTCACAAAGAAATGCAAATATAGCTGGATATTCAGATTCTATATTGAAATTTGTGGAACAGGTAGTATTTTTTAAACACTTAGAGGAAGGGATACAACATAAAGGAAGGGTGTCCAAGTAGTTGGTGGGTGGTGGTGTTTTGATTTTTTTTTTACTTAACAGAACACTTTTCTAATTTGCATGGCTTCCAGATTACTCTGGTAGTCACAGGAATAACCTTATTAATGTCGTAGGTAGAGAAAGCATCTTTGCTTACCTTATGTGTTTTGTTTTAAGGCTCTTATCTTATCTCCAAATAGACATGTATCTGCAGACCCTTCAAACCTGGAGCAGGAGACATACTCCTCGTCTTTCTCGAATATGTTTTGTCTCCTGAAAAATGATTTTTTTCAGCCTTCAGCTTCTTAAGAAACTTAGGTTGCTCTTCATATGTAAACCAGTGTCAGTCCATAAATCCCACATCAGTCATCTAATTTCCTGCAGCTCTTGCTTGCAAGAGACGTGAGAAGCAGCACAAATTTGTATGGGAAGCTTGTTTTTTCTAATGTTTTGCAAAGTCCACTTCAACTGTCATAAGAATCTACTTTGTTATAAAATCTGTATTATGGTTTAGCTCCAATTTCAGTACTGTTCTTGGATTTGAAGTGTACACCAATTCATCAGCCAGAATGCCTTTCTCTGGAACATGTTTTTTTTCAATTTCAGAGCAGAAACTGCAATAGCCTATTTTTTTCTGCAGGTCTGTCTTCATCTTTTGTTATTAGATTCTGTTGTACAGCTACATTCTAGATTGCACATTCAGTGATGTCAAAAGATCTTTGCTTAAGACATGTCAGTACAAGCAAAAAATTATTAGATGTATTTGAGTCCAAATAGTTCTCAGTTCATGCATCCTCAATCCATCAATACTGTGTGTTTTAAACAACTCATTTGGAAGTGAGCCCAGTGTGCTGACTTTATCAGAAATATTACGTGCATATTTATACTGAGGCACATACAGTCCTTATTCACAGCAAAAAATTATCTTGTACAGCCAAAACCTTCTTATATTTTACAGGAGCACTGTCTACAGCAGCTGGATTTCTGTGTTGGAAATCCGAATGTGTGTTGTTCATGCATGGATAATTCCTGAAAGAAAATACTAGGTTTGCTGTACACACAGTAGACACCGCTGAAAGTTTCAGACTTGCAGTACATGAGCAGAGTCCAGAGAGCACGGGACATGGGTGGGCTCACCTGCATGCGTGAGGTCCATTTGCATTGCCAGTGTCAATTGAACCTCTGTTGTGCTGTGCATGCTGGAGTCACTACTCGTGCACATAATCATAATAATAATCATAATAATTTATGCAGGACTACTGAGGAAGCCTAGCCGGAGCTTCTGCTCGGCTCTCCTGTTAGACGTTTGGATATTTTACGGCAAATATACTGCACTGGGTGTTGCCAGCACTGGGCTAATGCCAATTATTAAGTCTACAGCTTTAATCTAAGTGGATCAGTTACACATGAACATTCTTTTAATGAACTCAAATCCATGTGTTCATTGGATCATGAATGACCTTAAAGCATGTTGTCCGTTGAGGGTGTGGGAGAGTGTCAGCTTTGGGCTTTTGGTTAGTATCAACTCAACTTGGTCTCTGATGAATGCCCAGGTTCATCACATTACGTGTCAGCAGGAATCATCCTTACAGCCATGGGAGTTTCTTGTTTGGCAGCATGGCGTTGCCATAACTTCAGCACTCTCTGTCAATTTGGTTTGTGTATAACTAAACTGTCTTTGGTTTCTCTGCTTGAGGGTAGTTTTTTCCAAATTTGTGGCAATCTAGCTGCCTCTTAGGATGCATGTTAGGAGTTGAAGAAACTTTATTACATGGACTCTGTGCCACCTGAACTGATCTCTGTGGTAAAACCTTAGCTGAAAATGTTATTATAGGGTACAGCTGAGGGAGAGAAACTCTTGTAAATATTTCCCACGAGGAACAGTAGATAACTGCTGTGGCCTTCAACGTGCCTTTCAAATGAGCATGTAGTCATATAGAATTAAAGTCATTTCACGTGATAACAGAATGTATGTGAGGATATCAGAGCCTTTGTCTGTATTTATCCCCAAAAGGCATCCTCCCCCCTGCTCTACCACACCCCTGATGGTTCAGGTATTTTTGTGGTGATTTCTTAAAATCTCCAAATGTAATGCTTTAGTGATGTGATTTTGTTTAGCTGTGCATATATTTACCTATTTTTATGGTATTCCTATGTCTCTCAGTTTCTGTAAAACCACTGAACAGAAGCATCTGCAAACTCCAGTGGCTATTTAGTTCTGTCCATAGTTTGCCTGAGATAACAGTGCTTTGAGAAACCAAATTTTGACCCGAGAGAGGGGAAGACAGTTTTTACCCACAGTGGTGCACTTGGGTAAGGCCCTTTGCACAGCAAATATGGTTTAGTTTAAATTACTATTAGGCTTTGTGCACCTGAAGAAACTTATGTTATGTGTTTGTGTTACAATACTTCCGTCTTCTGAGACTGAAAAAAGAAGGCAAGAAAGAAGTTTATTGTCAGTTGGATGTTTGTTTGTTTTGGTTTGGTTTTTTTTCTCTGAATTATGATTCATTTCGGGGATATTTGTGCTAACTGTTTGCAACGAGCTTGCCTGCAGTTGATCATGAGGAAATAATCAGGTAAAAATGTGCACTTTGAAAAGGAAGACAAAGGTTCCTTACAAGAAAATACTGCTTTTGGTGACTCTGACCCTACTGATAGCCAAACAGTGTGTGCTTGGCTCATGGTAAATGGAAGTTTCTTGCTTTTGAAATGCCAGAATGAAAGTGGAGAGGAAAAAAACCCCTCTCCTTTTTGTCAGTATTCTTAGTTTAAAGAGTTACTGTTTCAAAAGTCATAGTGCAACATATAGTTTATATTTTTCATTCACTTTAGACAGATTTACGATATGCAAAAGGACCTTTAGAAATCTTGTCTCAATTGGAGTGAAAACCTTTGTCTCACAGGAGCCTGTGGATGGTGGTGTTAGAGTAATACTGTGTACTGGTTGAATTTGTGTTCAAGATTAGATAAGGCTTTTAATTTCCAAGATTATACTTTGAAGTAGTCCCAATACAAAGAATTATCTCATTATAGGTGGTTTACTAGGTTTTTATATGGCAAACACTTGAAATTTCCTGTCATTGCAGATTAACGTGCTGCTGTCTACCACAATTGTGGCTGTGTGCTGACTTCAGCTGGGTAGTGGAGCCAAATCTTGTATATGAATGAGCCTGAGAGATGCACGAGGCAGTCCTTTGACCTGAAACTGTAGTAATGGGCAGGCTGGTGGAGGATGAAACTCAGTTGTCTGTCTTCACTGGAGTTTGACAGACAGTGAGAAAATGCGTTTTAAGGCTGACAAGGAAATAAGGATTGTGTTTTACGAAAAATTAAGGCTTTGAAATTTTTGCTTTCAGTCCCACATCAATGCAAAACATACACCAGATACTTAATGAGCACACAGGGAAGAGAATTTTGCAGAACTGAAACTTGAGCCTGACTCTTCGGTCTTTGTGTTTCACTACCAAGTCACTGAAATCAGAAAGAAAGACCATTCAAGATTTGAAAAGTCTGCGTCAAAAATTTAATTGAACTGGCTACAAAATATAGAATTCTACAAGTTATTTTTTTGGCTGTTTACAAGTTATACTTTTTCCCTTTCAGGCTTTTCACAAATATTGGTGAATACTCTGATGAAATCTATTCTCCAGGATGATAGAGAAGGTTGCACTCAGAAGCAGGGAAGTTGCAGTCCATCAGTGTAGCTATTTGTTTAGTAAAATTCCAGCTAAATTTCCAGCATAATATTTTGAAATAATAGGGATTATGATCCAGAGCTGGCCAGGAATCAAAGAGAAGAGTCTTGCATAACCAAAAGAGTCTTTTTTTTTTGTTTTTTTGGTTTTTTTCCATTTTTTTTCCATGTACAAAAACCCCGTAATGATCCCTTCTCTTTTCTGAAGCATGCTTCAATGAAAATGTCAGGAATGGTGTCCGCTCTTTCATGGTCTTGCTTGTGTAAAACAACTTTAAAATCCATTTTAAAGAAAATAGTAAATTTTGATAAAGGAAAACAGGGTGTGTTTTCCCCTACAGAAACTCTGCGTGAAGGAAAGGGTATCCCTCGAGCACTTTGTGTGCAGAAACTTACCTCAGTTGTTCTAGAAGGGATAGATTCATTATGTTCACTTACATCAAAAGTCATCTCATCTAAGGCAGAGTTTACGTATCCTTGGTACTTCCCAGCTGGGGATGTTGAAGTTTCTGATCTCTTTATACCAGGGCAGAATGACCTGTAGTGCTCCTTGTCTGGGATTCATGTTCTCTGCAGTACCCCATCAAGTAATTTCTTGTAGCACAGACTTTAAGTTAATACATCTTGTGACACGTAGTATCTTGCCTAGGGGTTTACCATAAAACTTTTGAAGGTGGCACTAGCTTTGCTCCAGTTACTTAACTTTGAGGGTTTTTATTCAGAAAAGAGGGTGATGTGAAAATGTATGTATCCATGAGTTTCAGTATCTGCATTACAGTCATTTTGCAGTATTTAGTAAAGCAACATCAGGTTGACCTCCTTAACATATTGATTGAAGACCTGAAGAAAATCTTAGGAATTTGAATTTACAAGGAGTGCCACTGAGTCCAGTCTTATAAGGTCATCTGAAATGCTTATGTATTTATGCCAAAAAAAGTTCCCAGATCATCAGATCTATATATTTTCCGAAGACTGACCTACTCAACGTGTTGTGACTAGTTGTGACTAGTTGTGACTTCTAATCTTGAGACCAAATCCACTAAAAGCCACAGGAGAGAAGGAGAAATCAAGATTCCTGTCTAGAACAATAGCAAAGAATGGGATTTGGTCCTCAGCCTCAATTTGTACTGGATGTGTGCTAGTTTTCGTGTGGTGTACTTTGTCTCAAGCAAGGAATGCCCCGTCCTTCTCTCTTCCTCAAAAATATATACACGTCTTTTATTTCTGTTCTCCTTCCTTAGGGTTTGAACTGAAACCCAATTCTTGAGACACTGAAGGTGTAACGTACTGAAATCAGAGCAAAGATGCCATTTAATTTCGCTTTAATCTGAGGTTGTTTTTTTTTTTTTTAATCTTGGGGAATATGAATTAATTGTGACTGCTGGAAGTATCCAATGGAACAATATCGGTTTTCACTTAAAGAACATCAGTGGAACCAAACAGTAAGTTGTTGCAACACAAATGTGCTGCCAAGTGTTTTATTACAGTCCATCAGCTTTATTTTGATTCAAATGAATGGATGATGTAGGCAGGAGACCGGTAATCAGAACTGTGTTAAATATTTGCATCGACTCTTAAGTCCATCTGAATTGAATAAGATGCTGCTGCTTTAAATATACTTTATGCAATCTTGAGTCAATGTTGTTTTGAGGAACAGTGAGGTAGGCAGATCCTTGCCAGATGTCTTTGTCAGCCTTCCTCTTTTGTATCCCATGAGCCCTGAGGAAAGGAGGACAGATCAGAAACCCAGCTTTCTGGCACCCCTCAGTGCAAAGAGAAGGCATGAAGAAGTCTACTTGGTGGCCCTCTGAAAGATGGGAAAAACAGCCAGCTGATGCTCCTGCAAGGCAAAGCACAGCACAGAAGAAACGGAAGCAGAAAGGAGGTCATCAACCCACTCACCTCCTGAAAAGGGCATGGAGATAATTAGTGACTGTGTGGGGGAGGATTTTTCTTTTGGAAGGAGAAATGATAAATTAAGGAAAGATGAAAAGGTTCATTTATTGACAGTGTACAAATGACAACTCTCGCTACAGATCCATCTGAAATCAGATAGGGATCTCTGTGTGGGTGGGCGGGCAGCAAGAATGAATAGTGATTCAAGTTTTGTGCATTGCCGGGTGACTACTGAAGCAGCCAGCACCTCGTTCATGTTATTGAAATAAAGGGGAAAAATCCCCCAGTACCTCACAAGCTGAGCTCCAGGGTTGGTTTCTGAACATAATTGTGAGGGAAGCCCTGTGGTATTAACAACACTCTGGTGGTAATTTTGAACATTGTTTTCATCCGAGAGCTGAAGTCTATGGGCCAGCCACAGTAGGCAGAGAAAGATTGGCCTTTTCTTCCTTGGTTATGTTGTGCACGGTGCACACTACGTGCATACCTGCAGTGTAAAACATGGAGAGACAGGCAATTAAATATTGTGGCTTTAAGCCTAAAAGCAGACTAAATCAGTAAATATCACTTGAATAGCAATATTTTTTCAGTCCTGTGCTGCTGTTAGTCTATATAAGAGGATTGGAAACAGGGGTTTTTTTGAGAACAGATATGCTCTCCTGTCAGTTCACATAATCAAAATAAATACCTGCTGCAACTATTTTCTTTCCCTAATGAAAGTACTTGAGTGCTGGAATGGATTTCCCTGAGAGGCTGTGTAATCGCCATTGCTGAGTATCTTCAGAACTTGACTTGACCAGGCTCTGAGCAGCCTGATGTAACGGTGAGGTTTGCCTTCCTTGGAGCAGAAGGCTGGACTAGAAAACCTCCAGAGATCCATCTCAGCCTCAATTATTCTATGATTTTAAACTATGATAGAATCTGAATTAATGATGGCTTTATATGCGTAATATCAAAACTGCATTAAAAGTATCCCTTGCCTGTGTAGGGTTTTTTCTCTAAGGTTTATTTGAATGTGTAGAGACAGACCTTTATTTAGGTATGTCAGTGAATCTAAGCCTTTTATTCAGCATGGTTGTTTTGTGAAGTTAGGCCACTAGTAATACCCAGCAATATCAAGTTTAGTTATTTTGGATCAGCATTTTTTCCAAGTTCAGTACCTCGAAGGACTGTTGATTGTTGGCTTACTCAGGCCAGTTAGCTCCATCCACAAGATATGTTTCATGGTCAAAACCTAAATTTGTATGAAGTATAATGCACTCAATAAACTGTTCCCTGGGCTTTATGTCCCTTCCAACACAAACATCAGTGAGATGATGTTAGGCCACTAGCTCTGTCACCTTTCACCGTCTAACAACTGAACGAGAGGGGCTGGCACTCTCTGATTCCTGACAACAGGCTGGTGTTCACAGAGCAGACCCATGTCCTTGTGTCTCTGAGATACTGCAACTGATCCCACTCAGCTTGGCTCTGCTTTCTCCTTGGTACTATACATGTGGCCTTATCCCCAGTTTGGCTGAGTCCACAAGTGGGAACTGTTTTCTAGGTAGGTAGCTGACGTCCTCCATTGAGCACTGGCAGTTTCTAGGATGTCCCTTGTTGTGAGTTGCAGAGACTGTTGAGAAAAGGGGGGTTTAGTTCATAAGGGACTAAACCATGATATAAATACTTATAATGTGCAGGACTACTTGTTTATCTCTTTAAGTCCTGAAGAGGATAATAGATAGCTTCAGTTGCATTGCTCCAGTATGGAGTGCTTGACCATGTACCTCTGTAACACCAGACCGTCTCAGAAATGAATTTTCTTCTCATAAATTCTGTTTTCACTCTTTAATGCTTTGTGTCATGTAAATTCAGTGGCAGACTTCTTGGAATATAAATTGTACTGCAGACTTAAGCTTGGCACCATATGCTGGGAGCATATGACTTGCTTTAAAGAATTCCCATGACTTTTAAAAGAGATTTTGAGTATTCTATACATTGATAAGTCCATGGCTGGTTTTGACTTTGACAGTTGCATTGTGTTTTTGTGGCCAACAACTGTCATGCTTTGAAACAAAGTCATGAACTTTGAAACAAGTTCTGTAATCGATCTGGGAAGTTGATGGCCATTAAGGATTCCTGAAAGTAATTTAGTATCCCAGTGTTCCTATCTGATAATACTTCAGCTAAAAATGACTTCCTGTTTATCATTTACCCTCTGACCACTCTTGAAAACTCTTCCCTGAAGAGCAATAGGTTCTCGTAAAGTTTTCTGGGAAGGGGGAGGAGGAGGGGAGAAAAAGAACTGAAAAGGCATTTGACAAAAACATTTGAGAATGATCATAGATTTTTGTATAATGATCTTGTAACTCAATATGATGATTTCCCATTATTTTTCCCACTCAGATGGCTTTATTGTGTTATCTATCTCCTAATTTCATTTTACCTTTCTCATTCTAATAGTTTTTTCAGTAAATACCTTCACAATCTTGACTATATCTAAAACTTTGTATATAATACTTAGAATCATAGAATTGTTGAGGTTGGAAGGGACCTTTAAGATCATCAAGTCCAACGATTAACCTAACCTGACAAAACCACATCTAAGCCATGTCCCCAAGTACCACGTCTACCCTTTTTTTAAACACCTCCAGGGATGGCGAATCCACCACCTCCCTGGGCAGCCTATTCCAATGTTTAATAACCCTTTCAGTGAAAAAAATTTTTCTAATATCCAATCTAATATCTTATTTTTTAATATCTCAATAGGGACCAGAAACAAGACCATCCGCTTAAGATGAATGTGTTACTGCCCCATCTCCCTTGTGTTCTTCCTTACTCATGTGGCCTACACATGGGACATCTTGGCAATGAACCTGGTTACAAGCACTGGAGACTTCTAAATTAAAAAGCCTTTTTATATCCTGTGTTCCCTTATTTGAATTTTAACCCACTCCTTAAATGTTACATGCTGCCTGTGTCCAATAATGTACCATTCCAGAAACAAAAAGATGGAGATGCAGGGAAAACCAAAACATTTGTTGTTAGGCTACATCTATTGGTGGAATGTTGACCTTCCACTAAAAATGGTTAAGGTAGAAATACTTTTTTTTTTTAAATGTGGGGTACTCTCTAAGTTATTGACTGTATCATGGTCATAATGCATATTGTAATGTCATGTGTACTTTATTCTAAGGACTGTAATGTGCTCAGGAGTCCACTGTGCTTTCATGCAGCAGTGGTTTTCATGCATTGAAGTGTGTGCTCATGTATCTGCACACGTGCAGTGGGTTCTCAAGGATATAGGACCAGTGGGTAGAAACGGACAGAGAACATAGGAGGACCTGTAGGGTCACAAAGATCTAGTGTATCTATATGAAAATTATGACGAGGGAGCTGCAGTCATAATACAATTCCAAGGAAAGAAGGCAGTGTTCCTTCTCTAAATACACATGTACATGAGAAAAGGGGTCAAGAGGGTTTTGTTTGCTTTCTAACAACTGGTGCACGTAATGTTTCCCAGAATGCCATGAGCCTTTATATATACAAATATGGCCATGGGTCAGCATATGCTTTATTCTTTGAGTCCTATTTTAAGCTCACTGCTAACTCTAAAATGTACACAGAAGAGCTGATGGGAATTTCTAGCATCTTGAAGACAACCAACCAAAATAACTATTCTGATTCTGCTGTGGACAGGGGATGTATTTCTCTTTTAGTACAGTGTCTTGAACAGAATACCCTATTTTGACTAAAGGTTGTACTTGAAACAAATATTAATATTGTAAGGGTGCGTATCCAAAACAAAAATGCGTAAATGGCTACTGTGTATATACAACTAGTCAAGATGTAATGTTTCTGCAGGATCTATAAGAAACAGCTAAATTTGGTATCATCTCTTTCGGTGCGTGTGTGTGCAAAGTCAGGTCTTGTGCACACTTTGTGTGTGTGTGTGATTATTAGCATTCCTCTGTTGGTGTACTAAGTCACTGCACAGGGGATTTGAGACACATTGTAAGTGGATTTGAAGCAACACAGACTTCTTTGAAAACAAAAAGAAATAAAAAATTAAGATTGTAAAAGCCTAAACTGAAAAATAGAAACTTTGCCCTGCATATATTTGTATTGGTACTAATGAAACATTTAAACGTGTCATATTACATTGCCCTGATGACACAACTTTTTCCCATAAGATCTACAAATGCAGATGCGATCCTTCTTTGCCAAAAGCTCCCTTTCTTGCCAAGTACGTTGGACCATTCCCAACATACTGGATAAATCTAGCCATAGGTAAATACAATATTCTCTAACTAACTAAAGATCAAACAAAGTTGATAAACTTATCACACGTCAGTATAAACCTACTGCATTTTCTCAATGAGACATATAGTTTTGAATGATGACTTCTGTATTTTATTTCATGAAAATCTCAAGAGATCTCTGTTTTAACAGACAGATGCTCACAAATTCATCACTTTTGTCAAGGTGTTGCATACTTAATGCTACTTTACTCTGAAGTTTGGTATTTAGTTACACTTAATGTTGTCAAACAGTGATGTTCTAAAAATAGAATTGAAAATTAGGCAAAACGCTATTATTACGGTCATCCTCAACACCCAAAATGAATGTGGTCTAGTATACTGTACACAAGATAATCTTTCCACATAGTAATTGCAATGGCTTTACCTAGAAGTCCATCTTTCAAGAAAGCAGAATTCCAGACAACCTGGAAAGCAGATATTACACTTCAAGCTAGAGATCTTGAAAGAGTTAGATATTTTATATGCTGAAATAAGGGCCAGAGGAAGGGGGACCTCATTTGCTTTTGGTTCTCTGGAAAGCTTGATATTGCAAAATATGCAGTATTGCTCAGTATTTGGTGTTGCAAAACCTCTCTAGAACTGGTGCTTGGAAGGTATGAAACAAAGCCTTGGTCATAACCTGCCCTTTTCCCCCTTTCCAACTTCATGCTGTGATTGAGCAAATAGAGCTCTTCAGAGTTAATCTCAAATTTGGAAAGAGGAATACATGTTTTTTGACACCAGTGTAGAAACTTGAATGGTAGTAGGAAGCAACTATTGAGCTGTATGGCACTGAAAATTAAATTTGATGCAAGAATGAGGTGATATACATTTGAAGACAGAGCTCTTAAAGCATCCTGAAAAGGCTTATGTCCATGTTATGGACTGGGATAACTGGTTTCAGAGATGAAATACACCTTGTCAAAGTTCATCCATGGGACCGGCAATGAAAGCAGTAGTGCTAATTCTGAGCTCCCGTCCTGTGTGTCAGTGATTCTCTGATGTTGCCTCCCACATAATGTCCCTTTCTCCTCCCTTTGCATTCAGTGTCTCAATAAGTCTTCTTCAAAAAACAGAGGGAAGGAGTCTTATTTAATCACTAAGTTCTTCTTCCACCCCACAGATACAGTTGGTGAAACCTGAGTTCTACCAAAGACAATGGAAAAAAATCTCACTGAGTTTGAGGTGTCAAGATTTCACAGAATTTGCAATTTTGTCAAATTTACAATGTTTGTCTAAAGCCACACTGTTGCACCAGGTAGTACTGAGACAGAGACAAGCTTAGTTCTGCTTATGGACAAAGCTGGACAAACACCATGCCCCACACCCAAACGTGTTAGAGTGGCATTATTAGTTGATAAACAATCTCTCAAAAGTATTTTTTTTTAAACTTAGAGTTGATACTGGGCTAAAATGATCATATGGCTGCTTGGGAGTTGGACTTTGGGCAAAGTGACCCATTCTGTGTAAATACATCCACCCTTTAACAGAATCCACCCTGTGGAAGGAGTGTTGGATTGCACATGAAGAAAGGTATGTGTGACCGCATGTTTTTAACATGTTAATGAAATTTGCTTGTGGGGAGCTTGATCAAAACAGTCAGTTGAGAGGAACATCTGATCTGAATTTTGCTGCTGTGAAACCATAATATCAATACTTACTGTACTTGTGTACCTTTGTGTTATTATTTTTAGGCCCTTAAAGAGTAACAAGTTTCCCTTACAATTTTGAAGTTTGTTTGCCATAAATGTAGGTAACTCATTGCAACACTTTCCAAAGACACAAGAATATATGAATACAAAACTGTGTTTCTAAAATTTTACGTGAAATTATGGATGAAGTAATTTTCAGAGCTGCAAATGGAAAGGCCGTCTTGTCCTGAGAGTGAATCCAATTAAATTCTGTGCTGATGCCAAGAAAACTGATTGACATGTAGATTAAAGCCAAACCTAAGTCTCCTCCGAACATTTACTGACAGCCATGAACTTTGACAGTTTCAGGCGATGAATTTTCCAAGTTATGTTGGAGGGCTTTCTATAAGTTGCAACAAATTAAAAAGGAAAAAATCATAGCAGATGAAGAAGGGGAGATTCACGGACTCATGTTGAGTCTCTTTCCTGACACTGTAATTTCCAAAGCAACAACAACAAAAAAAAAGCAACAAAAATTCCCATTCCTCATCATAAATCAATAAAAACCCCCATGTTTCCATAATATTTTTATTATTCTGATAACAACAGCTTGACATTTTTGCATTGGCTCAGTTAAGTTTTTCCTATCTGTTGCCTGCCAGAAGAAAAAAAGTTCCTTAATTTTCAGCCATCTACTGGAAAGCGTTTCGTTCTGATTATTAATGAATTTGCACACAGGATCATTTCATGTTGTTAATTCTGAATTTTGCTAGAGAAAGCAGGATAACGGTGCAGATCATGTACAGAAATGGTAGGTTATGACAGTAATAATAATAAAAGATTATACCCCCTTCCTTTAAGATGAAGTTAGTGATTGTGAAAGGTATCAGAGTGACAACCATGATGCATGAGACTTCTTAAAAGGTATCTCCTTGATGCAGCACAGGCAACAATCCATGCAAATTCTCACAAAAAAGCGCCTGCTGCTGACCAGCTGGAGAGGGCAAATCTCTTCAGTGAGTCTCTGCATGACTCCCCATTAGTACTCTGTCCTTTGCATCTTGGACAAATGCAACCATGACATTTTAGATCATGTGCTAATTGTGATTATTTACATGCAATGTCCTGGCAAGTTTATTTTAGTGACTTAAATACATTTTTCTTAGGACTGGAAAATGGCCTTCAGCCTAATGTGTCTGACTATGCAGGTTTATCTTTAATCTCACATGCCTGCTATTTTCGCATACTCCAAATACTTCTGTAAGGAAATAAAAAATTGGATGTATTTCACAGTGATTGCCATCTGTTTAAATCGGGTTTTATTTAAATCTGATTAACTCTAGGTTTATTTCCTTTATATGTGCAACCTAGAAGTGGGGCCACTCTTCCTCCTGTTCAATAACACTATAACTCACCAAATAATAAAAAAAAGAGTTAATTTTAACCCAAACCATTTTCATTGTGTGGTGGCATGAATGTTTGTACCGGTACAAGAGGATGGGACTCCTTTTTACACTCCTGATGTTGGCTTATATTGATCGAATGATTGCCCCAGGCGTTGGCGAGTCCACACAAAGGAAAAACATTAAAAAGTTGAGCTGTGGGGAAAGAAGTTCAGGGGAAGCAGGGGTGGGTCAGAAATTTCCGTACATTGAAGCCAATCCATCATCAGACATAAACCAGAAATAAAGTAAGCTTCGCTAGACCTGGTGCTTCAGAACAACTTGTCAGAGATAAGGGGTCTTTTAGGTTGAGTTGACGGGTCCATAGCAGATCTTGCATTATCTAACTGGCTTGTTTAATGCAAATAACAGTGTTGGCTCCTTTACATGTATAACTCATACCTCAGATATGTCATGGTGATGGTACTTTTATCCCAACAGTGACTTAAGCATGTTTTCCAAAATAAACTAAGGAAACCATCTTGTTATGTTTGTGGGGGTTTTGTTCATTTTTTTTAGCATTGTAAAATTTAATCAACTGAAAAGCCCATTTTCAATGACTTGGATTTGAAAATCAGTTAATTCAAAACACCAAAGCAAAACCTGGGAGTTCACATAGCAGGCTGGGATTATCCTGTCTCTAATGGACAAAGGAAGGTGGTCATGGTTTTGCAGATTGTTTTCAGGGGAGCGGTAGGCCTGCGAGGCTCAGACTTGAGCCAGAGGTGATTGGGGTCAAAGTTCTTTCTTGCAAACCGTGAGAGTTTTGGGAAGGGAGCCTGGAAAATTAATAACCAGAATATGGCCCTTATCTCAAATCTGTGAGACTTGCAATATCTCCTTCAGTAAATGGGAAAGAACAATATTATGCTAAGCTTTAGAGGCCGGACAAAAGCCATACACCATATGTAAGACATTAGTTGTGCATGCCTGTGTAGTCACGAGCAAACCGTCCTGTGCACTGGTTGTGCAAGGTACAATGCTGTATTTATCTTCATGTCACTTCAGCTTGTCCAGCCAGTGACTTTTGAGTGAATTTGGGCAAATCTCTCCCCTTCCCAATGTTCACTCTCACAATAGAGTGAGCAGAAGAAAACCTAGGCTTTTCCCACTCCAGTGAAAATTGGGCATTTTGTATAAAGTGGCAGAAAGACAATGGCTGCAGTGCTGGGGACATGTTCTTCTGCCCACTATTCTACAGGGACAAGAAACTTTGGTAGAAGGTATAGATATCTTTAACTGACACTTCTGTTTGCAAGGTAAACATGAGTTGCAGCCTCAATACAATAAACCTGTGACGTAGTTCAAAATGCCATCGCTTTTTAAGTATTTGTTCTGATTAAGAAAGTGTCTCTTCTAGCAATGCTGCAAGGCGAGAGAGTCCAAACTGGCCAGATTTTCTTACCTCAGGTGTTAATTTAATGACTTAATTTGGGGCTATTCAAGGCACCTCTGATTACACAGGAAATGCACTCTTACACAACCCGACTGCTTTAGGAAGATGGTTCCTACCAATCCAACTGATGTTGCACTGTGAGAGATTGTATGGTATTTCTATCAGATGGGATGAGCAGATCTAGTACATTGCTGTTACCGAAAGAGATATACCTGTCTCTCATCCCCTGTTTCCAGCCATGCAGCCCAGTCTCTTCCTAACCCACGTGAACCACTTCAGTTCACTGAACCAGCTGAAAAGCAAGCAGTCCAACATGCAAGAATGAGGTGTGTAGAAAGACATAATAAATTCGGTATTTGGGCTCTAATATGAAGGGCAAGACAGTGATGTGATGTAAACAATTCTGTCCCTCCTTCCCACAAGCTTTATGCTACCTTTTCCAGGAAGGTAACTATGCTAAGAGAACATAGGGTTTTTTGTATCTGAGTCATGTTTGCTTGAGTAGAAGTTATAGTGCATATGCAGCAGGAGGTCGATTCTCTTGGCTGGCTTATGCATTTACAACTGTTTTTCATGCACTGCTGGATATTTTGTGAGCCTGGTGAATCTGAATAAGGATTTATTTTTTTTTTTAAATCAAATATGTTTTTGCATAAGCTGCACTGCTTTTGTCATCTTGGTTTGCCAAATGATTTGGTGCCAACTTCAAGGTAGCATGTCTTGTCAGGTGGCATGCTTTTCCTTGTGTCAGAGATGTGTTCTTCCCTCAGTGTAACATCTCCCGGTGCTATCGTGGGCCATCTTCTGCAAAAGGACAACCAAAGGCAGAACAGAAAAAACCACTCTTTCTCTTTTACAGTTGGACTCGATGATCTCAAAGGTCTTTAGGTCCAACCTAAATGATTCTATGATTCTATGATTCTATTCTTGAATAAAGGAGTAAAGTTTCTTCAGTTACCACCATTTCCCCTTTCCTTATATCTTTTACTCTCTCCTTTGTGTATCCTGCTTTCATAAGGATTATTTTGCAGATGGAGACAACCAAGTATGGATCCTGCGCTGTTAACCTCAGCCCTGTAAACATCTGTCAGCTATTCCCTCTACTATTTTCCTCTAGTAAAAAAAAATTGGTGTTTTTTAACATGTGGATGCCTTTAATTTTCCTTCCTTGTACTGAAGACATACTTTCAAGAGTTTTCTGCAATTCTGAGGTTTATAAACTTTTTAAAAATGAAAGGTGATATTCTCAAGTAAGCATATACCTTCAGAAAGGGAACAGGAGAAATTTTGCCACTCCTCCAGCGCCACACATCTATTTAATGCTGTTAAGCTCATAAGCAGTGATATTAAGTACAGCTTAAAATCACACTATAATTTGGTGCCATAGACTTGAAATTATGATTTGGGAGATCTTCCCTTTCTCTGCTCTTTTGTCCTTTCTGACTGTAAGTGGTATTTGAATATTTTTTAAAAATGTAGATCACATGCTGTGATTAGAAGCTGATCTCTTTGGGCCTCTTCAAGTGCTTTAACAAAGTGGTTTCACACAAACCAATAAGCAGTTGAAAGGGATAACCTGAGTGCCTTTAGAGAAATAAATCCACATAAAAGCCTTGCTAACCCTATATGCTCTCCTGTTGGTATTTCCACTACAATTTACTTGCTACTAGAGGCTCAGGTCTAAGGAAGCAATACTGTAGTCTTGCCTGTTGTAATTATCAGTTGGTAAATGAATACAAAATTTTGATAAATGACAACAGTTTTTTAGAACTAAAGTTAGCAAAAATTATTATTTTATTTTATTTTTTCAGATTCCTGGGATTGGCAAGGAGACAGATTTTTCTCCATCCCTGCACTGAAAGAAGAGAATTTTTTTTCGTAAATAGTTCTGCTGTAGAAATATGTAATTATGTGTGGGTAGACTTGGCATGGATCTCTTCCCCTTTAGGGATTTGAAGAAAACAAGCCTTTTCAAATACCCTTAATAACATACAGGTAAATAATGAGTTCAGACCAAATAACTGCTAAATATGAGAAAAACAGCATATTTCTACTCCTACTGCTAGCCAGGAAAAGATCAGTGATTACCCGTATCCTGCCAGTGATATTTTACACAGACCTCTCTACTGTTTTCAAGTGGGAGATCAGTGCCTAGGCTGATGGCAGGATGTGGACCTTATAAAGTATTTCCTGCTGAAAAGAGCACTTTGGAGTATTGGATAGGCTAAAATGTCACTTAATGAGCTGGATTATGAAAGACGGACTCCTACACACTCCGGAGTATGTGTAAACTGACATAAGAGGTCCTGATCTTGCAAAAAACCCTTATCAGGTGCATGCCCAGGTCAGTAAGAAGTCTCACTAAATACAGACAGAGATTGTGCCGACAGGCGCTTGGCTGAAAAGGAGAGTACCACAATTCCCAAGCCTGTGAATGTGGTTTAACTGTTTACATAGTGGTGACTCTTAACATGGGACCATCCAGTGTGTATCAGAGCAATCAGCATTTCTCCATAGCAATGTGTCTAGGTTGTGTCATATTTACTCTGTGTGTGTGTGCGGACCTGGAGGCTGTGCATGTGGACTAGAGTTGCTCTGCATGTGCTGCTGTATGGTTGTGTTTGGCCTTCTTAGACAATGTAGACACAAGCTCAGAGGGCTTAATTTCTGCTTATTTAAAACTCCTGGGTAGAAGTAAAGACTAGGTCTAAGAAAGTCCAGACTCACTAAGAAAATCTGCATCTGAGATCATTTGGAGAGACAAGGGCACAGACACTGCAAAGGTTGCTCCCAGAGAGCTTTTAGTAACCTCCTTAGTGTCTTCTGATGTTCATTGTAGACACAAGTTAACTTACAGCCAGGTGGGTCTGCTTGTTTACCATAGTGCCTGTGTCATAAACAAACTGATTGGACTTGAGGAGTGCTGAGATATCAGCCTACTCTGTTAAGTTGTCCTATCATCTCCACTCCAGGGAAGAACAACTATTAAGCAGCTATGCTTCCTTGTACTTCAGTACACCTTTCTACTTAAAAGACAGTGAATGGTCCTGTAGTTCAGGAAGATCTAAGGAAGCCGGCAGCAGCCTCTGTTTTCTTTTGGCTGTATAGTAGCTCTCTGTTCGTGGACGGGAAAAAAATGTAATCTTTAATACTTATTTTAAACTGGAAAATATGTGAGTTAGTATGGTTTTCTTTCCATATCTTATTTTCATCTTTATAGCTTCCCAGATGGAACCATATGAATATTTTAAGAAGAAATTTCAACTTTTTGCCCTACAAATTCCTAGTAATGATGCTTCAGTTCAGAAGATGGCACAAACTCTAGCTTTGCTGTTTTAAAACTTGTCAGCTTATCAGGTTATAAGCCTTTCCTAATTCAACTTTTTGTTGTAGCAGTAATGATTGCAAAAGCTAGGTCTGGGAGGTGAACGAATTTACTGCTATACAAAGCCTGCATGGTCACTGATCTCAGGCAATCTGTAACAAACCTTCCTTTCCTAGAATATAAGTCTTTGAGGTCAGAAGGTTGAAAAGCGTTCCAGAAACGGAGTCGGGCGTGAAAGTTTTCCTTTTGTGTTTTGCCAGCTGGAATCAAGGAGCCTCAATTGTCTCTCCTGTTTTATTTATTTATTTGCATATATTATCTATATCGCAGCACTGTTCTTCTTTCATCCCTATAATAGCAGGCCTAAGTAGTTTGCTTGACCTTTAATGGAGGTTTGTGGGAGGGAAAGATGCCAGAGCTTCTGCCCTGCTGTTCATAGCTGCAGCTTTATCTCATCTTGTGGCTCAGAAGGCTGCTTAGCTTTCGTCAGAGAGTCAGAAGTGAGGCCCCGCAGGGGCATGCTATCTCTGGGCTAGTGAAGGGATGAAAAAGGAAAAAAAAAATTATCTTAATGATGGGCTATTCTTCAGCTTCTCAGCTACCAGCATAATCTGCCTGGATTGGGAAAACATTTCCTGAACTTTTAACTAAAAAGAGACCTTTCCTCTGTCTGTCTCTCTGTCTTTCTCTGTCTCTCTCTGTTTTTTCTTCTCCTGAAAGTCATGAAAAACAGAAGTTAGGATAGCCCAGAATAGGAACGCGCTATGCTAAGAAATGGTCTGTTTTTCAGGCATAGGTGGTATGCAGCAACGAAAGAATAAAAGATAAAGTCACCTAAGCAGCAAGTCGTGGGTTGCTTTGACTGAAGGGTGAACCTAAGATACTGTTTAGGTGCGACGGTGCATACTTGTTTGTTCATTTTACTGTGGCTAAAGCACAGACAGTGCAGTAGGAACAACACACCTCTCCTGTTAAGCCAAAATGATTCTATGATTCTATGAAAAAGAGACTTAAAAAGCACCACCATGCACGACTGTGATCTAATGCAGAGTTTGTATGTTCAATTCTCTGGTATTTCTGTGGGAAGTCTAGAATGTGCAGCTTGCTTTGAAGGATCAATGAGCGTTATAGTTATCCCTGTGTCACAATCATATAGTTATTACCCTGACGTGTTTTAGAACACCAGAAAGTAGGTTTTAATGTGCCTACCATTGCCAGTTGTCTGTGGGTCAGCTCTGCCTACCTATGCTCAACCTGAGCAGAGCCTCACTCCAGCTCTAGGGTGTCATTTGAAGAATGACATCAGGGTGAGTTGGCCTTTTGCTCTCTGTTCTTAGACTTCTGTCTGGAGTTTTGCTGGGCTGTTCAGCCTGGAGAAGAGAAGGTTCCGGGGAGATCTTATTGCGACCTTCCAGTACCTAAAGGGGGCCTACAGGAGAGCTGGGCAAGGACTTTTTACTAGGGCATGTAGTGATAGGACGAGGGGGAATGGCTTTAAACTGGAAGAGGGCAGGTTTAGATTGAACATTAGGAAGAAGTTTTTCACTTTGAGGGTGGTAAGGCACTGGAACAGGTTGCCCAGAGAGGTTGTTGAGGCCCCATCCCTGGAGGTGTTCAAGGCCAGGCTGGACGTGGCCTTGGGCAGCCTGGTCTAGTGGGATGTGTCCCTGCCTATGGCAGAACCTAAACAGTTCTATGATTCTATGATTCTAATTAATAGCTTCTGTCTTACTGTTAATCTTGGGAAAATTCCCACTGCTCTCTGCTGTGGTACTAGTTCTTCCACAGGCTGGTGCTGATCCAGAGCAATAAAGCATTCAGCAGCAACTACAATCCTACACATTTTTTTTTTCTCTTATGTGTACACAGTTGTTTTGCTTCTCCTGATATGAACAGTTTTGTTACTTTGGCAGCTTAGCAAAAGGAAAAAAAACCACAACTTTTTCTATCCAGTTTCATGTCCACTTTTGCCCTGGTTCTTTGTGTGTGCAGGATTGCCCCTGTCCTAGCAACAGCATTTATTCTGTGCTGGTGCCTGATATTACTAATATTGTTTTGCTGTGTGCACCACATCAAAGCAAAGGTAGTAGTATCAGTGTGCAAAGTGACACTTCCTTGATCACAGATTGTTAGTCAGATAATGCTAACAGCTTTTAGAGTCTCTTACACCACTTGACATAACATTGACTCCTTACTCAATGCTCTGTAGTACAGGCATGGCTGAGATTGATACATGTTGAAGGAGGCATGGTGTTCTTTCTTTCTGAAAACCAGTTTACCACACATGGGAAACATGAAAAACTGCTGGTTAGGTATGGGGAGTGTGGGTTGAATGTCTAGGGCAAAGTAACGTAGCAATTCCAGGTAATTATGTTTGATCTAAGGCAAAACTAATTCCCCGAGTGGACATACTAGCACATCTTACCATGGAGGCTAACTGGCCCTGCTACTTGCTTGTGTGGCCCAATATTATGTGCTGCTGACAAACATTGTGGCAATTCCCACGTCTAACTGCAGTATGATGCCTGTTAGCAAGATTAGTCAATAGAGCTGATTGCAAATTTTGCATGTTTGGGGCCCATGTGAGGGGATTCGACTCACATAATGTAAACAAGACTGCTATTAGATTAACTCTCTGTTCAGCCTGGGTAAGATGGGAGAGATCTTGAGTCCTTAATGAGAAAGGCCTGTTCCTGTGACCCCTATTTCCCTTGCTTTCAAAGGTCTGTGGGAGTATTTATATAAAAGAGAACTTCCAGCATTAGGCCTAAATTCATTAGGAACATTATCCTCCGGAGTTGTTATCAAATTAAGCTCTGTAGAGCAGCTCTCAGAATGACTTAGTACATCTTCTTTGGAGACAAAATGTCCTCTGATCCAGCAATTCACATGTGGTTTCATCACCACAAACTGGTCAAGTATCAGTAACCTTTTATCGTCTCATGTGAATACAAAGAACTCTGCCTGAGATAAATTTGGTAATAGGCCATAAAAAACCCCACAGTATTTGTGTATAGAAGACATGTATACATTTTTGAAGTGTTTTGGCAAAAACCCCACAGCAAGGACAGACGGAGTAGAGCAATAAGCAGGAAATGTATCATTAAAGTTACGGAGTAGGCTGTTCTCCTGCTGCCCGCCTCAAGGGCAAAGGGGTGTGTTTGGGATGAAACTGAGGGGCAGAGTCACAGTTCCCACCGATTAAGGACAACCAAGTCTGGTTAGGGGAGTTGCTGTTGGTCAGTTTGGGTGTTTCGAATAAACTCTGGGTTTGTGGGGAAATTATTGAAGAAGTAAGGTTCGTGGATTCTTAGAAAATAAAACATTTTCCCTTCCTTATCCTAACAGTGCCTGGCACTCCTTCCCTGTACACATTCCCTCTGTTCTGACACCTACGTCACCATGGAAAAACTAAGCAGCCAGTGGTGGCAAAAAGGCAGAACAGCCTTTGTGGGGGGATGGAGGGAAGAACTAGCAGAGACAGCACCAGAGCGTGGATGGTGATGTCTCTAGATCTGCCTGGCTCCCTGGGGGTTGTTGGGCTACCAATTGCTCACTCTGAGTGATTGTCAGAGAGTCTTCCTGTGAAGAATAAACACCGTGAAGTTGGCTTCTTGCTACAAATGAAGAAATACTGCACTTCTTCCCTTTCATAAAGTTGCAAGCGCTCTAGGACAGTGATGCAGTGTTGGCTGGCTGTGTGGAGAATGCACTCTTGCCTGCACGCCCACGCACGGATGCATTAAACAGGCAAAGTTTCGGTTGCATGGATTCACCCTAGTGTTAAAACATTGCTATTAAATTGGGGTTAGATAGGGAAACTGAGGATTTTGTGCAGCTGCAACTCCTGGACTTGGGAGCTGCTGAAGCACCTCTGTCCTGCAGAAATGTTGTATATTACCGGGGCATGGTATTCGGTATTCCCCGCTCCCACACAGTTGTGGGCAGTCTTTTCCCCCTGATGTGGGAGCTGGTCTCTGTGTCTCAAGATTTTACCTATCATTTTACTAGTCCAGCATAAGTCCCAGGACTCCAAGAGTGATGCTGGCAAAAGAATATTTAACATGGAATTATCCTTGTCCCTCCTCCAGCTTCCTCCCCCTTCCTTCCTCTGCAGTCCCTTGGTATGACATCCTGGCTCATATGGGAAAATCCAAGTGCTTTGTGGTTGTCACCGTCTTTTCTTTCTGTGTTTGAATAGGCCCTGCCATAAAGGGAGGTTGGCACTGCCACAACACAGCACCGAAGCCATCAGTCCCAGTAGGCAGTGTCTGTGACACCTGTATGTGTTCCTTTGTGTGTACCTATATTTAACATAAGTTTTCTTATATTTAATGTAAGTTTTTTTCTGTGTCATTGCTTTAAGGGTAAAGTCAAGTATTTGAGTATTACTTAGCACTAGGCACAAAAACCAGATCAACAGTAATCTGCTTAAAGCACACATTTCTCTGGAGATAAACTGATTTGGTTTGGGGCTTTAGCTACATGGGAAAGAATATGGGCTAAATCCTCTAGGCTCCAGTCCTGCAGGCATTTTTACACAAGTCTAATTGTTTGCAGGGCAAAGCTTTGTTAGGCCTAAAAGCCATAAAAACATTTACTTCAGTAACTCTATAAACAACACTAGCCCAAGAGAAATTAAAAATCATCTGTAAAATGATGACACTTATCTAAAGAACAAGAGCTAAATAAACAACTCGTTGGGTGACATCTCTCAGATTAATGATTGGTAATAAAAGGAAAAAAAGATTTTAGAAGCTTACAGTCTCTGGATTCTTTCCACATAATTTTTCTTTTCCACATGCTAAGTGGAGGCAGACTCACTGGTTTAATATCTGCTAGTGACGTTGTGTTTAAATTAATACTAACTGTCTGCGTAACATAGAGCGAAATGACTGTTCTGTCAGACAAACATATCTTGAGTGACATCAAATCTGGATGGTCTCTGATGAAAATCTCAAGTAATATTCTGGGTTTGCTTTCTCTCAGAACATCAGTTATATTGAAGTGTTGCTGCTTTGCAGGCAAATGTTATTACACTTTGAGTTATTGGGCTTGGACTGACTGTTTACTTCCCCCAAATACTTGCCATCACCTATTTTTTTTTATAGTGAGTGGCACGTGCTGTAGCATGGGTAGTGTGGACTGTGAAATACAAAGGATGTCTTCCTTATTGCTGCATTAATCTTCTGGCTTACCATCTCATTTTATTCCCAAAAGATATGTTTCCAGGCTAATTCTAATTTAAATGTTTGGGTTTTGTTTTTTTTTTCTTTTTTTCTGTGAAGTAAAAGTTGAAGGAGGATTATTTTTCCTTGTTAAGAGTATTAACTGCTCTTTTTAATTTTTGTTTTAGAGTCACAATATTTTCAAGATGTTATTTTACAAAAATATAAAATCAAACCTTGCATTAAGATGCCAGTTCTGATCGTGGCTCTGAGCATTTAACTTCTGACGACTCTAGCATGGGTTTCTCCTGCCTATCTGACAATGTTTCTAGCTAAAGGAAAGGCCACCCTCAAAAGTAGTGCTTTGAGCAATACACTGCTTCCATATTTCTAGGGAAAAGTGGATAAGAACTTCTGGAAATATTACTGGTGATTATACATATAGCAAGAAAGAGTTAATCAACAATATTGCATCTTATTTTATCATGTAGCATTTTACACTACTGGGACCATATCCCTAACGATTGCAAATTGGCATCAGTCCACCAACTATGGAGTTACAGCAGCTGAGGTTTTGGCAGTATTTTCCAATTGTACATTGTATTACAAGCGGCACATTATTTCAGTGCTGAAGTTTTATCATATCTGAAGAATTCCTTTGTACCTGAAGCAGATGGAACATTCTTCCTGATGTGGAAATAAACAAGAACCATGAAGTGCTTACCGCAAATCACTGTAAATAGTTACCTCAGGTTTATTTTCTTCCCAAGTCTGCTGGTTGCTAGAAGATACGACCCATTATGTGTGCAAGAACAGACAGTGTGTCGCCATTGTACTGAGTACGTGATTAATAAAGAAGCCTATTTTTAACAGCAAAACAATGTGCTATATTTAGAAGTAAGCAAGGGTATACAGATTTAACCATATTAAAATGCAGCAGATGATCTTGAGATGACCACAGAACTCATTTTTTGTTATTTTCAGCATAGTTATTCTGGCAATTTAGGTTCATGAGAAAGTCATCACAAGAAAAACAGTGTATGTCACCTAATTCCCCTTATTCCTTATGTTGCTAGCTAATTATAAATGTTTAAGGCTGAACATATGATAAACTCAAATAAGATTGATTTAATTAATTTGAATGTGATTTTTAGATGTCCTGCTTGATAGTACCCCGGGATTTAACAGGATTTGTTGTTCGGATGTTCTTTTGTAATTCATTTATACTAAGATTGGGGTTTTTTTTTTCTTTTTTTTTTCCCCCAGTGCTTTTGACCATGATCACATCTTGGGACAAAGAGAATGGATGGTACTTTCTTTTGGGATGCATTCTAGAAAAATTAACCACTTTTAGTCTGAATAAAAAATATCTGATAAAAGATGGCAAGCAGTCAAGCAGTCCATTCTCTGTTTAATGTGTGTCTTTCTTGCTTTTAGGTGTTACCTCCTTGAAGGATGAAAGCATTGCATGAGCATCCATTTTTCATGCTCATCTCCTGGAACTCTGGGATGATAAGTGTTGCTAGATCAAAGCATAGTCATTTTGGTAGTTTCTGTTAATATCCGTCCTGAATCCAGGATCCTGCGATGAATACAGCACAGATGCAACCATCGCCGTTGGTGAGCTTTGTCCGCGTGGACTTCATTGCAAGATAGTAGGCCTGAAGCTCATCAGTGACTCCTAAGTACCCTAGACAAACCCTAATCCTACAGACCGCTGAGCATGTGGAATCATGCAAGGAGGTTGATTGAAATTCAGTAGGACTTTGTGTGGGCACTGGCAGCGCAATACTGTCTCTGTGTGTTGACTGGCAGCACCGGGGCCTTAATTTGTTAGTCTGTACTCTGTGTAGATGGCATTTCATACAAACTTTAACGTCTCGTTTTGGTCATATATCATTGTAAAGGAATAATCAAATAGCATGGTAAGCATTTTTTGCAGTTTCTTGGCATTTGTTTTCTTTGGCATTGCAGACTTGAAAATCTAATATATTGAAGTAGAAACCATTTGTATAAAAATTACTCACAGCAAACCTGTGTAAAACCTTACCTTTGGAATATTATGATTATAGTTGAAGAAAGGAAGAAACCCAATAAATGGAGCTTGGAGAAAAGGGTGAAAACATAATAAGGCCTTAAGAGTTTGGTTTTGTTGTTATTGCTATAGTTGCTGTTATATTGTAAATTCACAAAAGAGATTGTATAACATCGAAATAGTGTACTGAAAAAAGACTGAAAGTTTGCAAGACTTCACAAAAAGTTTAAAGAGACTTCATCTTTAGTATGATTAGAAAAGCTTTATAGATTTTTTTTTAATGGTAGTGGTATTAGGGTTTTTTAATAGTAATTTTCTGAAATTAATTACAATTATTTACAGTATTTCAGAAAATGTTGTGAATAACTATGAATCACAATGGATTTAGAACTCTGAAGTGTCTTTTTGAGTAAAATGTAACATTTTTTTTTACTTGATGATGTGCTTTTGACTTGATTATGCAAAGTAGAGCTAGGAAGAATTTCATAGCAATATAAATCTCATTTTCTTTTCTGCAATTGTCAGCATTTTTTAAACAGGAAAAGCTATGCCTTTTGTTACAAATTTTAATTAAAGTTTTGAGAAAAATTATTGGGCATTGTTATAAGGACAGTGGTGTATACAGCAGATAGGAAATGTATAAAGGAAGACATTGGTTATGCAAGTATCCTTTTTATACACATATATATTTGTGACGGTTCAACGTTTTTGTTTTACTCTTTTTTGTGTAGAACATAGTACATAAATCAAGGCTTTTGTCACATTTTTAATCATGAAATTTCCAAATGGAATTAAATACTCCATTGTTCTTAAAATTAGTGAAAAGTTTAAGACACCTAGCGCTACACTTGCAGAATTAAACCTTTGGTGCGTTAATTTTTCTGTCAAACTAAAATCTGCCTTTTCTGTACTCATTATTGCATTCCAACACCTTTTTCCCTAACCTCACATTCCTGCCTGATAATAGGTTACATACAATGTCCCATTAAATAAGCTGTTAGGCATTCTAGGCTGTAAAGTGATAGCACCCATCCACCAAAAGTAAAGTTTTCTTGGAACATTTTTCATTGACAAACAAGAAATGCTATGAAACTACAGCCATTTCAATTACTTGTTAGGACTTTTTCCACCTAGAATGCATCAGTAGGATAGTTACTGTAGATGGGACCTCTGAAAAACAGAAATAATAAAAAAAAACCCCAACCCAGGCCTGAGTAGTGTCAGATGTTAGCAGTATTTACATGACCTTAGTGAACATGCTTATCTGTTCTGTTTGTGCAAGAATGATGTTTCCAGGACACTGTATATGGTTTGAATTTTGAATATGACACTTGTGATTTGCCCAGAGCTCAAATGAAAGAATTTTATTTATTTCATTTTCGATTTTAACTAGTTAAGAAAAATTAGAAAGAAGCCACAAACATAACTCAGGCAAAGAAATTATGATACAGAATTTGTGAACAGGAATACCAGTTCTGGTTATTTAAAATCAGGTGTGATGAAAAAAATTCATTAGTGATGTCAATCCAGTTTTTAGAGGATCCAAGTACAGTTAGCTAATAGCAAGGCTCCCCATCAGTGCAAGAAGTGCTAAATTTTAAATCTGAGATGTAAAAGGGTATGTAGGATCAGACTACACCCTTAATTGTTTGATCCCTCCTATCCCTCCTTTCTATAATATGTGGCACACTGTTGAATCTGATGATGATCGTATCGCTATTTATACAGTATGTATTTTTTTTAGTGACCTTGCTTCATTCATGCTTATTTCCCTTTTATATTTGCCTTCCAAATCATTTGAGTCATTTGGAGTTACTGAATGTACTCAGTTGGAGCAGCGTGTACTTGGATTTTCTGAATTCTTTTAGTATTACTTATAAACAGTCTGAAGACAATAGTAATCTTTCCAATCAGTCTATCGGGAAATAATAATGATGAATTCAAGCATAACATGACATTCCAGCATTAATTTGTGTTTCTAACTAACTCACAGAATAAAAAAGATTGAAGAGATGTGGAGGAATAAGTAGGTATGATTGTAACATTACCTTTTAGCAGCACCAGTTGGGAATCTTGAAGTAGGAGATGGGGCAGACCACTGAGTTGGTGTGAAATACCTCAACACAAGACCTGATCTGCACACCACTCCCTGAGCAAAGACTCTCCTCCACTGCCTTCATTCACTGAGTAGCTCCCAGGAGAGGCTAGCCACTTGTGTATTTTCAAGTGCCCTGGAGCAAACCCTGAATCAGTAACTCACTGTCCTTTACAGCACTACAGAACTCTCTAAGGCCCCGTAGGTGCACTTACTACGGAATGCCCGCTGGTGTGTTGCAAAGGGGGAAGGACCAGGATTTGGTTTGTTGCTATACATGATGATTCCAGGGGCATACATCCATATCCTATCTTCAAGGGCCATGAGGTTAACACCAGCTGCCAGTATTAGGTGTGCACTGCACACCTGCAGAGAGCTTATTTGCTGGAAAAACTGTAAGTGGGAGGGAAAGTGCATTGAGCTCACCAGGGAAGCCACTGGGTGTCAACTCAGCCTGTCCCACTGGTGACACGTGTCCAAGCCTCATCACTCTCTTTAAAGGGAAGCCACAGCCCGATAGATACCAGGAGCTGCTGCTTCACACTCCTGCGATAACATGCTCCTGGCTGCTTCTGCTCTTGGTGCCACAGTTGCTGCTGGTGCTGTTGATGCTGTTGTCACCATCACCATTTTTCACATCTGTGCGCAGGAGGACATTATACTTCCCAAGGTCGGCCTTCCGACCAAATGAGACAGCTTTGGTCAGGTGCTGGTCAATGTGCGAGGCCTAGTCCTGCACCTATGAGTTTGCCACGGTTTTATGCATAGGCCAGGGTCAGACGTGTACACTGAACAATTACCTAACCAGGATAACTTCGTTAGGCTAACTTGGGGTTAATGTGGAATTATTAAACCTGGGCAGTTAATTTGAAGTTCCAGGACAAGGTAGCTGCTGTACTTCCCTTTGGATGTGCAGACAGCTGGCCAGTTTTCTGGCCCATGCATGTTCCTGTCTGTGGAGCTACTCATCTGTCCTCTTGGTGGAGGCTGAGATGAGGAGGGAGAAAGAAATATCTGGCACATAAGGAAAAACCTGCCATTTACAGTTAAGAAACTGTTATCTGAAATCATTAACGTTATTTCTGTTAGGTCTGTCTAGGCCCTCACCCAACAGGAGCTGTCAGCTGTAAAATAGGACAGACAGACTCCACTTTTTCTCCTGACCGACCTTGCAGACTGCTGGTGGTGGGGCTGGAGGCCAGGGACCAGCTCCTGCAGGCAAGCAGAGTCTGAAGATTGCAGAGGTGGAGGCTGTGGGGTTTACAGAGTGGGGTTTGATAGCTCCTCCAAGGAGAAAGCCACCACCAAAGGACTGGAAGTAGGGTGAGTACTTGTGCTTTTAGAATCTTTAGCATGGGTAGTTTGTGGGGGCCACTAATAGACGAGAGCTGGAGAAGGCACTTGAGGGGGTGTGCAGCAGTCTTGCTGCCTGATGCCTCTCTGTGACACTATGTTAAGGCCAATGAAGTGCACTCCCACCCTATTGCATTAGTCATTGCTGACCAAAGATGGGTAGAACACAAAGTAGTACTTTGTCCTAATCTGATGTTTTATCTTAAAACCTGGATTTTTAAATGAAGAATGAAGGACGGTGAAGGAAAGGAGTGTAGAAAAGCCAATTAAAATTCACAAAACCAAAGAGGATTTTTAAACCACATTCCTGTTGTTATTCATGTGAAGTCATATGAGGGAAATGGAGTAAATGGTGTTTGTCTTTAGTCCTACAAAACTCTTAACCTTGGGCATCATCTAACAATAGGATGTGTACAGTGAGATTATTTCTGACTTTCAGGTCTCTTCTCCCAGAGGACCCATCTTTCTTCTTTTTGGGAAGGAATTCAGTCATATAAAAAAAAATCCAATAATGACAAATTATTTGGAGAATATCCACCAGCTTGTTTAGTTTTCTTGTTAACAGATCAAAGAAAACTTATGTAATTTTTATATAACATTCATGTATGCATACTTCCTTTCTCAGCAAAAGTTGTAACTTTACCTTGCCATGGTATTATTTGTTTTGTTTTATTTTAATACTATTGTTTTTAAGAGCCTGTTGTTCCAGCTGGGCTTTCTAAATGTCCTCTAGTTACACAGTCTATCTTCACATTAACATGAAAATGTTTCTAATTTTATCACACATAGCTTGACTTGTGTACAAACGTAAATTTTGACATTTGAATGGCTAGTGTAATTTTAATGGCAAGATCTATTTTAAACCTCATTGGGATGAATGGAATTCTTGCCCTAGACTGCAACTGCTTTTCAGTTGTGTTTTTAAGATCTTCTAAAGATCTTCTTAAAATTGAAGTGATATACAAACTCTCCTTTAGTTTGTACGGATACTTGATCTTAACAGTACTTAAAGTACAGTATACCATTTACTCATTATGCACATTTTCACTTACCTTGGCTAGTATAAAGAACTGGGTATAGCTTGGTTGCCCCTTGTTCTAAATTCCTTCTGTTCTTATCCCAGGAGTGTTAACATATTTGCATAAAAAACAATTTCCTTCATAAACACGAAAGAAAAACAGTAGCTGCTCTTCAGAGTATTTTCTGAAGACTATGAAATTCAATTTCAGCATATTCCTTTTCACTGCTTTACTTTAAGGCCTGGGCTTTTCCCCAAATTATGCATCACTATTTCATGTTTTTATATTTATATTATATTTACATATACTGTTCTGAATCTGTCACAATTGATAGCAATGCACCTACAAATAATGAAAATAATTTATCTTGTTTATCACTGCAACAGTGTTTTACAAAGTATAGAGAAGTCTCAGGGCACTTATGTTGAAAACCTGAATTAGAACAAAGCCTAAAAGTGGAAATACAAACTGCAAGTCAGCATAGCGTGATCAGATTATTTGAACACTATGTACCGCTACTTTTTATTCAATATTCAATATTATTATTTGCTGGGTTTGAGAAAATCCTAATGAATTGGGATGTGCTGAAAATGCTGCCAAGATTATATTTCTTGCAGTATTGCTGTACTTCCTGTGCTAACATGTTAGAAATGAGCAAACACTGGGAAATTATGAAAAACATTATCCTCCTCCTAGGCCAAATCCTTCACCAAGACTGTTCAGCCAGGCAGTAAAAGCAATTAAATACAACACACAAAACCACATCCTTCAGCTTATGGATGCTTGCACAAGCTGATCCAAATCTCTGAATGTTTTGAGGTCCGCTTGTCTCGAAGAAAAAGGAAAAATACTGTGGGCAGTGAATACATTATCAGTTGTTTAAGGGAGAGGTCTGCCACATATCATCAAGTGTTGCAACTCCTGGTTGTGTCTGTGAATGTAAGTAATTTCCAGTTCTATTGTACCATCACGCAAAGCATCATGGAAAAATTTGGTAAATTCACGCTGACTGTAATAATGCACACGTGACTTTTTTCTTTTTTCTATTTGCAGTAGAAAGGTCTCTATGTGTATCAATGAAATCCTTCTCTTGAGTTAGGGAAACAAAATACTTCCTGTGATTAAAGTCTGACAGACCTGTATACCTCTCAAGTGCAAAGCAGTGGAAAGAGGGGAAAGAAGAACAGAGCTTTTTATTTTCCACAGAGGTATAGTAGCTCAAGGCAAAAGTACTTTTTCTGAAAGCCATTTATAATTAACACTCAAGAAGTTGTTCTTAACGTGTAGTGTATTGAGGCAAAATGCCCATTCTGAAAATGGTGGTTCCGGCTGGCAAATTCTGCTAAACTTGAGGATGTATGGGACATAAGATGAAAATGTGCAACAGAGGGCCAGATACTCAGCTGGTGTTACCGTTAGTAGAGAGATGTGAATTTTCAACAGCTCAATATCTAGACCATAAAAGTCTGTCAGCCTGCATGACTTAATCTAACCTTCTGTGAAGTCAGTGGCAGCCTTTCCATAGGCTTTAGCAGGTGTTGTGGCAAAGTTCTGTGCTGAACTTGCAGTGCTTTCCAGAACACTGAAATGTGGAAAAGAGGATAATTTGCTCATTGAATTGCCAGTTTTGTTGCTAGGAAACAGAATTTCTTAATGAAGGATACAAAAATGCAGGATAAGTTAGACTTTAACTTAGCAACAAGATTGTTGCAAAGAATTTAGAGATTCAGTCTGATTTGGACAAGGTCCTGAGCCTACAACCCTTGCTTGTGCTGATATCTTCACTGTTGCCATTTCTGGGGACACCTGTAACTCCCATTAGCTTGAGGGGGATTTGTATGTGCTTAACACTTCTCAGAACTTGGACCCTGATGCTTACACACATCTTGTATGCCGAATCTGCAGAGTCACAAATCTGGAAAAAAGAAATTTTGACTGTTTTGTTCCTTTTGGGTTCTGGTCAGGCCAGAAATACTGAAAGAGTGTCTTTTCCCATAATATTTTGTCACTTAAACTTTTCTTCCCATTCAGCAGCAGGACACTCAACAGCATGCAACAATGAAAAACAATTTTTTAGAATTTATCCTGTCATTCAACCCTAATTCAGGTCTCTCATCCTGTCTTTCTGTGGCTCTGAACCCACAGACCTTGCTTTCAGGAGTGGGCTGTTGCTACCAGGTTGATGCCAAATGTACCACCAACATTCATCCAAGATATTATGTTTATGACCAACTTGTGAGAAACCGAACATCCACCAGAACTGAAGATTTCACTTGAAGATTTTTGAGGTTCAATTTTTAGTTCCTGTCTGCATTAGTTCCTTTGCCAGTCCAGCACAGGGATATTTCTGTAGGTCTAAACAGCACTGGCTACCAAGGAATCCTAATAGTTTTAGGCTGTATTTTTTGGAAGCACATGGATAGTCCAAATGGAACAGGTGGGAGAAAGAAATATTATTCCTGCTTTACTTATGGGAATGAGAGCCCAGAGCGTCAATGGTTTCTTCACAGCCACACAAGAAGTTCATGGAACAATTCCAAGATCCCAAACTAACGCTGTAACCATAGGGCCATTCTTGTCTTGAATGAGTGTGTAGAGCCATGCAATGTCTTAAGTGTATTTGAAGTACCATTATTCAACAACTTCTCCCTATTTTTCTAATAAAAATCTACACACACTTTGTATTTCAGAAGAACTGCAGAGACGTGCCCAATAAAAATACCCAGTGGCATGCTAATGAACATCGAACCCAGTTATCAAAAATTAGAAGCCTACCCTCCATAGAGAACTTAAAGTGCATAATATAACTTTCATTATGTATCTTGTAATGCCAAATTTCTTCAGAGGAGCCATGGTTCTAATTTACTCTTATTTAAAAGCAAACTGCAAGGAAAACCACAAAATTCCATGAACCTCAGCAATGCGCCCCAGGGGGCATTTGGCACATTACCACTTAAAACCTATTTCATTCTCAGCCCCCTGAAATTGCATCAGCTCCTGCCCCACTATGAAATATTAGCATTTGCAGCCTGTACATACTACTGGAATGCTATGAGAACCTTCTGGATGTGCTGGAAAACTTGTCCCCTTTCCCTAAGACTTACTGGAGTCCCCACAGACTAATGTCATCCTTCAACAGTTACTACCTCTCATGCAGAAAAGGTTAAGTCTGTTGGTTTCAATTCTAGAGGCCTGGAAAATATTATGTTCAAGGTAGCCACATGTCAAATATGTGGAACTTCTATACATCCGTGCAGGAGACTATTCCATTTGCCACTAGAACCTAGCTAGGCAAAATTAGGATGAATATCATTAAACCTTTTCTGTTTTTATTGGCTTGGGTTGTAGGACAAAAGCCTTGATAAGCAATGTGGTTAGTATCTTCCTAATGTTAAATCCTTTTTTGGATAGAAATTAAATGAGAAGTCAACCCGGTTTTGATTAGGTTTTCTTTTAGCGATGAACTGAGCTAACTGTAAAAATTAACTATTTTACTTTACAGTGATGTGTTGGATAACCAGTAAGTTTTAGAGGAAAAAGTTCCACAGAGTGAACTACTAACTGGGTAGTAGTTTCAGTGACCTTTGATTGACTCTCTTTTTTTGCAAGTCTTTTGGTTCAAAGTTTTAAACTTAGGTACTGGAAACTGGATATCTAACCGAATCTGAATTCCTCAGGGTTTTAGATACTAGATGTTATTTTAATGTTATCCATTAGTTTTTTCTGTAGTAGGGAAATACTTAAATAAGAGACTCTCTTGCACCATTTAAGGTGATCACCTTCACTGAGCACATCAAAATATGAGATAAACATAGAAACTAAGTATAGAAAACTATAATTTGAAACGCCAGGCTCTTTCTCATTTGATTTTATATGCAGCTCTGCAGCAGTTCTTTAACCTATGGAAGCCCTCAGAACTGTAAGCCTATGTATGACACCTTTGGGTAAGGCTAGATTTATGAAAATTTCACAATAACGATTTTTTTTTTTTCTGTTGAAATGAGCAAGAAAAGCTGTAGGCAGAAATGAGTTTGCATTGTTAAAAATACTTAATGGTGTTTAAATTGTGTTGAACACTAGGGCCAATTTGATTGAACTCAAGTGAAGATTTTTGGCACAGATGTGACAGCTGATAAAGCATGCAGAGGGAGGTGGTTAAGATCAAGCATTCTTCTACCAGCTTTAATATTTAGGTAGAGAATGGATGGGTTTTGTGAAGTCTGTGATGATGGTAAGAATGCTGTAACAACTCAAGACAGGTTTTAAATTACAGCGGTCTCTGCAAATAGCATATTAATGCAAAATTTGGATCTGTAGCTTCAAAAAGGCAACAAAGGCATTAAAGATATTGTACGTTTTGGGTGAGAACTAGGAAGTTTAAATAAATCAGAGAGATTAAGATTTGTTTGGAACATGAATGATGAGACAGAATTTGGAGCAAAGTGCTCAAGATGGGAGACAAGTTTCCAGGTTACCTCCTTTTCTCACTTCTAGCTAACTTTAAACTCAAAAGGGAGATGGAATGCATGAATGAATTCTTGGCCTTCAGTTTTTATAGAAAAAAAAAATCAGAGAATTCTGGAGCAGCTAAGAACAGACACTTTGGTCCAGAATTGCTTGCTTTCCCCCTCCCCCCACCCAATCTTTTTTCAATTCACATAATTTAAAGCCTGATCTGAACAGGTTTTAATTTAGGGGTTTGAGGGTGGTTTTTGACTAAATATTAATCTGCCTTTCTGAATTTCAGAAAGGATATAGCATGAACCTTTTAGATCCAGGCTTTTGTTTTATTTATTCCTGATAAAAGTCAGGTTTCAGTGTGAACCTTATTCAAACGTGCAAAAGCAAAGAGGTATCCACTGAAACTACAGTTTCTATTGGGGCTCTTAATTTCACATCCTAATTCTACTAATAAATTTCCCTGTCATACAACTTTTAGATTCTGCTGCTTCTTGTCAGTTCCCTGAAACAAAATAAAAGGAAAATTTCTTTTGTGGAGAAATCTTTTTCCTCAGTTCATATTTGACTGATAACCATTTTCAGTTGTGCATTATGCTGAAACGTAGGTTTTTTATATCCTTCAGTCTAAGTAGTATGTTTTCCAGAACACTGATACATGACAGTGATAGAGACATAAAAAGTGCTTTCTGAGAACCATGTAATTACTCAGTAAAGATGTTTATGTATGTTTGTGAGAGAAGAGAGTCTTTTACGGCGATTAGTCAAAAGTGACTGTAATATCCTGCAGCAAATCACTAATGACTTAAGAATGCAGAAAAGGAATGCCTATCGATATATCAGCTCATGATTTAACTAAACTCTTCTCCCCAATTCAATCACATCACACATCAAAGGTAGAGTTAAAAATGGGAAGGGTACATTGATTTCTGGTGTTTAATTGCAGATCCCTAGGATTCGTGTAGTCAAGTTGCATTGCGACAGATACGGCATTTTTGCCTCCAATGTTACAAAATCTTTACTTTTTTGTTCTAGCATGCCTGTTTGTGTGTTCAGTGCTCTGTAAACAACGTGAAACTGCATAGTGCCTTCCATGTTGATCCCCTGAAACTTGATCCTTTCTGTTGTGTTGGGTACGGCCTATCTCCAGGTTCCACTGAAGTACGGGAAAGTGTTTGTGCCCATAGCAAAGGACTTTGACACAGACCATAGGCTGAAATATGTTCACAGTAGGTGGCTACCAAGCCATGCTTTAGAGGAAGTTGTTGTGGATAATATGTGATCTGGAAGACAATAAAACAAGGTTGGTTTTTTTTTGCTATTGGTGTTTGTTATGAATATCGATCATGAATATGATACTCATCCAACAGTAGCCAGCTCTGCAGGGAGTAGTAGCACCAGGTCGGAATGGTGCTTTTTTTCTTTTAATAATCTCAGCATTCATCTTAAGAGGCTTTGAAGGTGAAGAACGTCCTCATTTTCTCCTACAAATTCTTTCTTCAAAGAAAGAGGTTGTCTCCCTCCAGTTGGGGCAAGTTCTGGAACATACGGATTTTATGGTTTACATAATCCAAACAGGTCTTCCTGTGAGCACAGGGTAGAATGATATCTTTTAATTTGTTTTTTTGAAAACGAACCAATACTGAAACAGAGTTAGAGTCTTCAGCTTTGTTTCTCTCTTGTGTAATCTCTTCTTTATTAACTTCAGTGAGAAGTCAATGCTGGCTTTGTGCCAGGGGACTTTTTTCAGGTCATCCCAACCAGGAGAAATATTTTTTAACACGAGAAAATAATCTTTAAAAAAGAAAAGCCAAACCCAAACACTCTTTGGGAGTAATTTCTTTATGCCATTTATATAGACCGAAACATCCCAGGTGTATTTATGGCTGGGTATCTGTTTGAAGCTGGATAATTTGAAATACTTGTTCTAGGTTATTTTCCATAACTGCAAGTCTCCTCATTTTTGTCTTGTCAATGTAGGTTTTAGGCTGTCTTGGGCAGAACCTGCCTTTTCCAGCATCTGAGTACAATGCTGCTTTCCATAACTTTGTGTGTGCAGCTTCTTAATATTAGCGTAGATTAGCACATACACTCACTAGTGTATATTATAAAACAATTATTTTGTTCCAACACTCTCACAGTGTTTGAGAGCAATTTGAAGAAGGACTTCCAATAGCATTTAGCAGTAAAAAAGGACTTTCCTTTCTTTTCCTCTGAGATCCTTAGAAATCTGTTATTTCTTGCCTTTGGGCAATTGCCATTGGTTAGATAAGACCCCAAACTAACTCTTTATTATGAACGGCTTTTTTATGAACGGCCTCTGCTTTGCTCTGGTTGATCTGTCATTACCAAATCTGAAAACACATATCAGAGGCAAAAGTTCTCTAAATGTAGATATGCTGACTCCCAGGATAAAAAAAAGAGCTCTTTACAAGAGAGGAGGGAAAGCACATGGAATCTCTTGTTTGCATCATGTTTGTCAATGTACCTCCTTGGCAAGAAAAACATCGGCAAAGACTGAGGGCAAAGCAGCAGGAAAGAGCTTTGTGCTGATGAGATGGTGCTTAGAAAGCTTATGTTTATCACACAACCCTTGGGTGAGATTTCTAAGCATTTAAGAGAATGTCATGGTGAAGCATTTCTGAAGAAGACTGAATTTAAAAAAATAATCAGATGATGTTAATGTATTTGTGATGATTTGGATGATATGGCTGGTGACCTCTATGGCTGTGAGTACCCACTGGAGTAGCCCGTTGATGAATTAGGACCTATTATCTTAACTCTGGGACCTTTTGTGTCAACCAGTTCTTGTTAAAGCCTCTCCACTATAGAAGGGAGTCGTAGTTCTGGGGCGCAAGATGGCCCTGCATTCTTGTGATCTTTGCTAAATCTCTCACCTGGTCGCTGGGTACTGGTAGTCTGTTAAATTTCTAGCTTGTGTTTAGCCATGTTTGCATGGAAATATGCATATCCCTACCATCTGTGTTCCAAATCTGGTGGTGTAGAGGTAGTCATCATTCCTAACACTGAATCCTCTGTCCTTAAGAGACAACATTACTTCTGGAGTAACATACAGTATGTTTTTCATCTCCGCTCATGTTTTGAAATTTCTGACTCTTGATGGGAACAGTGGTAACGTATTTTTCATGAAAAATATATCATTTTTTTCAGCTATCGTTTTTAGAAGTGTATACATTTCTTTTAATGAATATCTGAATTTTGTTCAAGTATAGCAATTAAAAAGATGATACTGTAGGAGACACCTCTGTTGCTTTATATTTTTGTTTGTTTTGCTATTTTCATATTATAGTAAGATGGTCTCCTATCAATTTATTGGCAATAAATAGGAATAGTAATAAATGGTTTGTTTAGAAGCTGTAGTGACTTTTATTAAAATGCTACAGAAGTGCCTGGGTCTGTTTTGCTTATATACTGCAACACAGTATGTGAGAAATTTTTGTAGTCACGTTAAAAATCTAAAGCGGTTGTCACAGCCAACTAGCACTGAGGTGTTTAAAAGCGTTAAAGGAGGAAAGGCCTGCATATACTTCTGAAGAAATGAAATAGGCGTACAAACTGCTGATCACTTCTTAAATCCACATTATGTTGCAAAAGTAGTATAATCAAAAAGGCTTAATTATAACATCACTTTATTATGACTTGTTGCCAACTCCAACTGCTGCAGCTGGAAAGGAGTGAATTACCTTGGATTTTTCTTTTCATGTACAATTTGCATATCATAACTAAACATAGGGAGGGAGAGCAAGAGGAACAACAAAGGGCACAATAAGGATTTTGTCTGAGGCCAGGTCAACGCTTGCCCTAGATAATACTTGATGACTGAATTGCTTATAGTATGTTACCTACCAGCACCGGCTGGTTTTCATCATGACGGTAAAGGAAAACATTTCACACAATAAGCATTGATCCCCTTGTTATGACTTGAAAGCTGCACAACTGCTTTTCATTCCAGGAGAATATGAGTGAAAAATCATCTTAAGAATATGGCAACCCTTTGGTATTCTATACACTACTTTCAGTAATATATATAACACATAAAGCCAGGGCAGGAAGATATTTTGTACCCCATTTAATAGGAAACCTAAACCTGTGAGTAAAACTTGTTTAGCATAACTACATAGAATTTCCTTGACTGGGTTTATTTTGGCTTCTCCACTGTCACAGATGTTCATTATTACTGAAAGAAAACACTGTAAATTCAGTCGAGAGTTTAAACGAGGAAAGGGAGAAATTGGAATAAAATTCAAAAGTTTTTTGTCGTATGTGACCTGATCATCAGCTCTAGAAAGTGTGTTAGCAACCTGCTGTGATCTGGTTTCCTCTGGGGAAAGCAGTGACGTAAATCCACTTACCCCTAACAGGAGCTGTTGAGATTATTGAGTGATTTGGCTGATGGTCAAATGAAAGGGAACACAACAAGGTGAAAAAAAATTTCAAAGGGTGTTTTCAGGTTTGAAGGAGATAAGATGGGTTTTGTGGCTCTTTTATCACTTTCTCATGCCAGGATACCTTAGATGTGTCCAGAGGAATTTGGCCCTTGCAATTGCAGTCGCTGAATTCACACGGGAATTTTAGCTGACCTTGTCAACTCTGAGAGCAGTGCCTTAGACAGTACAGAGAACCTCCCGAGGTTTTAAGAGCTCTATTAATAGGTCTGTGGCATCTAACCGAACTTTAGTAGTGGAAGTGTGAGGTTTTTCACTATTCTAAGGTTTTGCTAGCATAGGTCAGGACTGTACAATGAAGCCTTGAATCTCACAAGATAACGGAGGCATAATCCCCAGTGGTCTAACAGCACTTGGCTTTGCTTCTACTTCAGCAATTTTTTCATGGATTCCACAGCATTTTTATCAGAGCATTTTTTAAGCTGTTCTAATGGTGTTGGAATTTAAAAATCAACTTATAAATCAGTTGTACGTATTGCTGTAGCTTTGTGTGTGTGTGCTTACACTAGTAGTGATCTGCTTTCAATCTTTCATACATCATCAGGGAATTTTCTTGCTAATTGGCATTTGTGATCTTAATGAACCTGTTACTTTTCAGAAACAAGAGGGACTGGATTTTTCATTCAGTCTAGTAGCTGCATTGCTAAGTGGTGTCTCTGAGATAGCTATTAGTTTAGAGGTTCAGAGAAGAAAAATCCTCTCCCAGATAGGTATAAATGCATGTGACAGACATAGAAGTCCACTGACACTGTAGTCAAAGCTCTCATTAGCTGTTCCAGTTCAATTTTCATCTAATTTCTCCATAGCTCATGACCTAATGTCATCTTATTTCACTAAAAGAGCAGAGGAAAAATGCTTTAGATGTAAAATGGATCATAAGCATTTTGTGTCTTCAAGGGTTTTGAGAAAAGGAAAGAAACGTGAAATCATGGTGGGAAGGAAAGATGACTATTTCACAGAAAAAACATGGAAACATTTCTACTAGTAATTATGCTTCTTTTGAGAATGTGCTATATTTTTACTGGAAGGGAAACAGAATGAAATCTGAAGTCACATCAAAGGTTATAAAGAAGAATTCAGCCATAAAATAAAAGATATGTAATAGTGAATGTTCTCTAGAAAAGAAGGGTAGGTTTGAAATAATGGCTAGGTAGAATTCAAGGAAAATTATTCTATAGCTTTATTTGTTTGTTCCTTTCATTCATTGAGCATAACAGTAAGCTTTACCTATTAATTTTTATGTTCCACAAATCTCTTTGTTAATATTTCATTTAACTTTTTAGCATATTTTAATCAGATAATAGTAATGAAAATTTTTGTTGTGGTATGGTGTTAGAAGTAAAAATTCTTTGAACTTGCAAAGTTCCTGTCCAGTAAACCTTAGAAATTCTTTGGACTTGTCAGTAAGGAGAAAGACAAGCCCAAATATGTGAGGGAAGAGGTTATACAGCAATCAGTAGGATGAAGGAAGGAATCTTCTCTGCTTCTTGAGAAGAGGCTTGGCAGAGCCATATCATAAAATGAATAATATATATCTTTAAGAGCAATTCTAAAAGCACAAACTCACACTATGCTGACACTTGTACCCTGGTATATAGCTGAAAACTTAATGTTGTGGTCTTAATTTGTCTGTCTGACATTGGCCTCCTTTCATATGCCTTAAGGCCTTTTTCTTACATAGCTATTCATCAGGCAACACCCCAGCAGAATGAAAGCCTACATTACCCTAGTCTCAACCTACCCTAGTGCTTAAGGAAATGTTCTTTTGTTAGCATGTGGAGATGGAAAAGCATGGATAGAACTGAAATTCTTTGTTTGATTTGTGATATCACAATAGTTTGTAAAATAGTAAAACTTGTATTTATATATGCAGTGCCATTAATGCTTTTTTCTTTTCTTTTTTCTTGCGTCATTTACGTCACAGAAGGTTTTTGCTTCTGGTGACCACAATGGCTTCACCACAATGCCTCTAATGTAAATAATAATACCATTTCCTTTATGTGAAACAAGGAAAATGTAAGAGGGGGAGAGGAAGAGTTTTAAAAATATCTTTCCTATGCAGTTTCTAGACAACTTGTGTGGATTTTTGGGCCTTATTGCTTTGTTAAAAAGAAAGATAAACAGGTGGAGTAAATTTAAGCTACTAAAGCAAAACAAATGTACCAGCAGGTGGTTGACTTTTGAAAGTATGAGAGCTGGAAGAAGAACAAAATGTTCCATTTTCTTTTAAAAATGTTACCGTGGATTAGACATCTAGAAGAGAAATGTGGAAAGCCAAAGGGGTTTTCTTCAATGAAATTTGCATCACATCTGAAATGGGTCTTACTCATGGAGTCGATCAATGAGTAACCTCCTCCAACAGTCGTGATTGCACTAGTCTTTTTTGTAAAGATGCAAGGAAATCCCCCAAACAGATTTCTGTAAGATATTATATATAAATATTGTGTATCAACATAACAAAGACAAATAAATTCACTAATATAGGCATTGCCTCCATAAATGATTGTAAGGTGTTTAGTCAAACCATATGCCATCATAATTCAGGTATGTTCATGGTCTTCATCTTGAACCACCCACAAAGTACTGGGATCTTATATAACTCTATCAAATGAGTTATTGCTTTCATATCATTTTTTCCCAAGAAAAGGCCTTATAAATAAAAGCCCCTCCCTTTTTCTTTTTTTTTTTTAAGTAAAAAAACATTTGTTAAACTAGTAAGTGCTACAGATGTTTTGCCCTGTAAAATCAATTGACGTGTTTTGACAAATGGCCCTTTCCACTGGCAGCATCCATACAGACAAACAGTCTAAAAGTGGGGCCACTCTAATCTTCTCAAATGTCAGATTAAACTAGCAGAGAATATTCTGGAAACATTTAATGAAAAATGTGTGCTTTTTTGACTAAATGAAAATGTAGTGAAACAATATTTGCTTTCTCCAATTTTTCTTCCACGTACTCCTCCCTGTCCCAAACTGGAACTTTGAAACAGATTCACACTCAGTAAATTTACTGATAATATTTATCTGCAAGAAAAGTGTGCTTCTGGCCATCTTAAATTTTGCATATAATCTTTATGTCAGCATTGGCAAATATTTTTCCCCAACTTAGGTGGAGGAAAGTGAATGACATAGAGAATGGTTTTCATTACTGTTGCATACTAGCCTAGGTTTTTTTGCAGCGTTTTGAAAATATTCTTTCATGTAGGATGTTTAAGTGGGCAAGTCAGTGATTCTGAGCAGTGAGTGTTTTCCTACTTTTAAAATGTTGTTTTTCTAACCCTTACATCAGGCCATAGTTTAGCCGCGCTCTTGGATTCTTCAGTCACAGCAAACTTACATGGATGTTCGTGCAAACAATGTTACAATCAACTTTTCTGCTTAGGGCAGGTCATCCCAACCTGGAGGACAATGACCCAATGCTGAGTTACATGTATTTTTATTGTCTACCATTTTCCATATCAGATTCTTGACCCTGAAGCAATTAGTCCTCACCTTCATTTAGTATGTAACACAATCCAGAAAGTACTAAGTCACCGTAAAGATAATGATCCTTTCTTCCAAGGTACTCATGGATATGGGTATATTTCCATAGAGTTGGAATGCTAGTTCAGCAAAATTTTGCTAAAAGCTACGGTATGAAACTTCATACCAAAACAGGTTTGGGGTTTTTTTCTGTTATCGTTATAGAAGTAATTAACTTCTGCTTTGATTTCAGAAATCAAGTCTTCTACTTTGCTTTCCCCACTAAGTGCAAATACAGAATGCTTACATTAAAACGTGTACTTTATCAGTGCATTACCATGTGCACATACAGTGCTGTCTGTGCCTGGGGAGAGAAGGAGGCAATAACACAAGATGAGTATTAATGCATTATTGTGAGGTTAATAAAGTCATATGGAGTAGCTGTCTCGCTGAATTTCCATGAAGCATTGGTAAAATTGGGATCAGTTACAGACAAGTGTAAAGATTCCAGGCACTGTCTGAAATGTAAATGAAAGAAAATCTGCAAAGAAAATCTATAAACATTGACATCCAAACACAGTGCCACTGAGAGTAGGAACACTACACAGTTGTGCGCCTTGAAACTGGTGCGCGTGTATGTATGCTCGTAATTTATAACACCTGTTAAGATGATGTGATTCCTTCTCTTTTGCTGTCAGGTACATCCGAGGAGATTCATCTCACCTCCCCTTACGTTTTGACAGCATGGTCTAGTAAAAGGTATTACCTCTCTAAGCTTGCTGTGTCTGAGTCCTTAAGCCTGCACAGCCACAGCTACTCTGCCGCTACTCACCGAGGCCTCCGCCGTAGTCAGTGACCAGGCTGAGAGAGAAATATGTACAAATGGCAGTGCATCCCATCGGAAGATAAATATCTGCTGTGGGAGATGAGTCACCCTCTGGAGATGATGCTCCCTTTCTCCTGCTGTAAAGGAACCTGGATGACTGCCGAACATCTGGAGTGCTAACATTAGGTGTGACGGACCCCTCCCGAGGGACACCCGCAGAGAAGGCCAAGCAAAAGTCAGTTCAAATCAACGGGACAACCGAGCATCCAGAACAAGCAGCAAATTCCAGAAAAGCTGGAATTTCATGTTGTGTGCCACAGGTCTCTGAGCAATCTCCGAAAAAAACAATAGCCACTGACCTGCAACGCATGCAAGCGCTGAAGTACAAAATGCTTTGCTGACAAAAAGAATATTGAGCTGTCTCACTTATGGCTTTCCTTTCTCTCTACTGAGGTGTATTAATTATAAATTCTTTTTAAAAACTTAAGACTTTTTGAGAACTGTTTTCCCAGTTAGCTTCTCTTAAAAATAAAAAGATTTGGAAAAGTTGCAATAAGTGATGGTTTGACTTCTGGCCACAATTACATATATATAGTTCATCCGAAGTTAGGAAAGAGCTGTATACAGTTATGCCTCTCCTGTTCCAGGTTGATTCTGCATCTTTCTGTGGTTAGGTGTTTTTTTTTTTGTTTTTTTTTTTTTTTTNCTTGCTCAAAGCCACCATAATATGACTAATTGATACAGAAAAAAATGAATATTTAAGACTGCACATCAGTGGAATGCCCATCTTTTTTTGGTTTGCAATCTGATAATAAAGATGGATGTATTTTTAAATCTTTGATAGACTTGTTGCAGGTTTCTAGAATTCTGCAGGTATATTCTAGAAATTCGACCTGCCTTTTGTACTCATTGATAAAAAAGATTTGGCAGCTTAAAGAAGCATAAAATATAGTTTAAAGTTCTGGGTGACTGGAACAGGCTGAAGTAGTTAATACTGTATTGCGCGACGTGTTATCCCTGTTCATTCTTGTTTAGCTTTCTTCAGCTGTTAACAGTTCAGAGAAGCATAGTAAATTAACCCCATTGATTAGAATAATGAGTTCTCATTCTTTGCTATTTGTGCTGTTCTTGTTTGTTGTTTATATCCTTCAGAGTCTTGCAGTCCTTGTAGTGTTATTTGCACTGAATTTGCACCATGTCTCCAGCCCACTGGTAAGAAAAAAACACTTACAGTAGATGGCTGTAACATCATTTATTAATTGCTTGCCTAGGATATAGAAATTCATATACAACAGTAAAAAAATTGAAGGATGGCAGTGGAACAGGCTGGTTCTTGTTGCTGCTGCTGGTGCTGAAGCAGATGGGCGATAGGGGTTGACAGCTCCTCCGTCAGGTTTCTCGTAACTGCATGCACCTCTCCAGAGCCTGCATTAGTATCATCTGCAGGTTGCAACCACATGCCAGATGGTCCAAACAAAGCATATTCCTTCCTTTTCTCCATTTTCACTCTCTCCTTTGAAGACTTTGAGTGTTCCTCTTTCCCCTTTTATTATGCCATTCTACCTCTTTTCTCCCCTCTGTTTCTTCTGCCTTAGGGTTTCTCCTTCCCTTGTGCCAGGCCCCATTATCTCCTCCTGCCAGATGTTCTTCATGCCCTATATGTCATGCATTTGTTACGTATGTTCCCTTCTTCCTTGCTGCCACTGCCACCTCTCAGACAGCCACTACTATCACTGGTAGTGAGCACAAGTCTGTCATGGTATTATTTGTCCAGGCAGGAGGTAATTCATGTCATGTTTCTTGCGCAATGGACATGAGAAAAATGGCTTGAATAATAAACTAATATGAGTGTGATGAGAGTGATATTGGGATGACCTGTCTGTCAGGAATGGGTATGTAAGAAACTGCAGCAGTGACAGGAACCAGCCCGGCTTTTCAGGCCATTGCCACTTGTAAAGCAGCTTTAAATCCTTCTGTTTTGCCCAGCTCAGTAACAGCCGGTTGAACACATTTTCTGTGTCCCATCACGAGTTAGAATAATTCATGTCCTGTAATACAATAATTTATTTAATATTGTATCTTTTGCAATATTACATACTTTATCAATGTCATGTTTTACATCTAATAACCTCTTAGTTTTTCTATTATCCTGTTGCACTTAGTTTCACAGATTGTCTACAGAAAAAAAAAATCATTTTAGCAGCTTATAATTTGTCACTTTTTCATATTTTCTAAATGTTCTTTCTGCTTTTGTACTCTAAGGAGTATATGGGCAAAAGAGACAGTACTAGGAAGTAGGAAACAGGTCTACAGGAGTAAGTTATAGCACTGAGAAAGGAATATAAGCCACCAGAAGTTCCACAATGTATTATTTTTTTCTCACTTATTAAATATTACTCTAGCCAGGGCATATTTGAAACATACTACATGAAAGCAGTCAGAAAAAATTGTACTATTGTAAAAATATGCACTGTTTTGTATTGTTTATACTTTTTTTTTGGTACTGTTGTATGCTCGGAGATCTTCCACATCTAGGTAGTGTATAATGCAATATGTGTCTAATATATGGTTCTTATTGTGGTCTTGCACACTACACTCTTTTTTTTAAAAAAAATCATTTCCTGAAGGAATTGCACTCCATGCAAGTGTTTAAACGTTGTTAGCATTTTTACAGGTATTTTTTTTAAACCAGGGGCAGCCTGTGACTTCTGTGCGAGTTGAGAGCAGTTGAAGCGTGGATCTCATAGCACGTTTGCGTGACTTGTACACCCGTGCAAAGCTGTACTGGTGCGTGAGGCACCAGTGTTAAGCAATCTGGATTCCTGGCTGTGGATGACAATGAATCAGCAGGCACGGCTGAAGGTGACAGTGACAAATGGCCCCAGGTCTCTGCTGCGTAGCCAGCACAGCCAAGTCTCATTGCTCAGTCCAGTGATGAAACTAGTAGGGTTTCCTCCAGAGGATCACACGCACAGCAACTTATCCTCGGTTCTTTAAAGTCTATGGAGTGAGTCTTCTGGCTCACAGACACAGGCAGATATATTCCTCTGGCCCAGGGAAAAGACAGTTATTTGCTCTTGCTTAAAGGAATATCCATTTATTGTAGATCCTTCCACCACTTGGAGGACCCTTCTGGGTCCTGGCTTGTAGGTGTTTCATTCTTTAAATCTTGCGTTATGATAAAACGCAGAATTATCTAAGTCAGTAAATGTTTCACCAGTAATTCTGAGAAGTGGGGGTTACTGAAAATTGTGTGACGAGGCACAGGTCCGTGCCTTGAGATCAGCACTCAGCGGTGTTAGGTGACACACAGCTGCTAGTCCAAGGAGGTGGTGTTCAAAACTTTGTTTGGGATATAATTTGCTTTACCAAAAGTGTTATAATTCACTGCAAAAAGCAATTTTAGAGAGTGGGAACTATTTTTAACATTAAATTTGTGTCTAGTATGGTTTGAATTAATAGCATTCGCTTCTCTGCCCTTTTAGAAGCAGTTCCTGCTTGAACTAAATCTCTTTGGCTTATCAGAAAGAAATATTTGAGAAAATATTGTGACAAATATGAGACCTGGAAATTTAATTGCTTTCATTTTGTACTTTTCTATAGATTTTTTTTTGCAGTGCTGGATATCCTTGGCTGTGATAGGGACTGTAGAATGAATGACAACTTTGTTTCCATAACGTTGGAAGGAGTTAGATGTTCAAAGTTCATTAAAATCTTTTCCTATCTTAGGAGCTCCATTGATGTGCCATATGCAAGTAGGATTTTCTTCTTAGGGTCTTAAAAACTCTTTTTCTTTCTGTTTTGCCATCCCTGTATTGCTGAATATGACCTCCTATATTGCTACCAGGTGTCTTTGGGGTGAAAGCTCTCATGTCAGAATAATCTGGATCTGGCTGTGAAGGATAAACTTTAAGCAGTTGTCCAAGAGGACTTGTTCTTGTCCCTGCCTGTCATGGCTCAGCTGCAAAGAAGTTACGCTGTCTTTTTGCTGCTGTTACAAAGACTCCTTGTTCTCAGCTGTTTTGCATTTAGATGAACCGCCAAAGCTTAGACAGCAGGAATTATTGTAGAGATGGGCTATCACCAAGTCATCTTGAAAGGCTTGAATATCTGAATCTGTGTCTCTGATGTCTCACTCCCCTTGAATCCAGGGGGGTGATTGAAAACATTGATCCCACAGTACCAGTGGTCTCTTCTGTGTCTCGGACAGGCAGAATCCCTCTGCTTTCCACAAGGCTTTCAAGCATGGACACTGCATCCCACCTGCCCATGATTTCTTCAGCGTGCTAGATCATAGCAAGGCTTACTGAGGCGAGGAAAGTAAGGGATAAAAAAGGTGACTAATCTTTGACAGAGGGCAGCTAAATTCACAGCCGGCAGTTGCCATCATATCTCATTGTTAATACAAAGGCCACAGAGAGTCTGAGCGCTACTTAAGTGTCCTCGAAACACTTTATAACCTTGCCCCCATGCTGGACGTTTGCATGGAGGTGACTGGTGTAGTGCTTATTCAGTGAGCATGGTAAACGAGTCGCCAGAAACAGGGAATCTCCATCCTGGCTTTTGAACGTCTCCTTGCAGACGTGCCGTTCCTGCGAGGAGCAGGGGGACAGGCGCTGGAGGGAGAGTGCAGCTCCCAGGTCTTTATGAACTGAAGACGGCAGCGCTACTGCTGGCAGCCAAAGGGCAGGCGGAGATTTGGAAACGGGGCTGCGGTAGTTTGTTCCGCTCATTATGCCCAGTTCTTTCCAGTCAATTGGTTATCCATTAGCTTAGGAAGTACAAAAATCACCTGGAGGTATCCCAGTTTTTTTAGTGCACATTTAGAAGATGCATCTCCCTGTTGTTTTTGTGACTCTCTCTCCTTCCATTTGTCATCTTTCTCATTAGAGAAGAGATTATTTGCTAGCCACTTTGCCAACTCCAGGATTTATAGCAGCTGAAGAGAGTGTTTTAGGCAGGGAGGAGTAACTGCACTGACCACAAACTCCCAGAACTCTCCAAAAAGTAAATGTATTAAAGGTAATGATGTATCAATGCAATAAACTGTAGATGCTGTAAAAATGTTGTACAGATGTTATTGCATAGAAGCAAAATGCATAACATAAAAATGAAAAAACCCTAAATAGCTACTGGAACTTCACAGGTCTTAAATATGCCGCTGCAGACACCTGTATGGTCCAGTGGCACCTCGTACATCACATTAATTGCATTGCTTGCCAGATAAACTAAACCTTTCAGAGAGCTCTTGTCCCATTCTTGAGGCTTTAATGCCAGACTTCAAAACTCGGGGGGTAGGAGAATAGGGGAGAAGGGAAGCTGAAACCACTCTGGATTAGTTTATTTGATTTATAGCACCTTGAATTCCTTTTTCTCGTCATTCCTTTAACTTTAATGGAAGCAAGAAAACTCTCCCGTTCTCTGAGGTTACAATCTATGGCCTTTACTTCAGAAAGCACCTATGTATGTTCCCAAGTCTTCTTTCCTTTTTTGATAAATGAGACTTAAGCAGATGTTTAAGCAGATATTTTTTTGTTGTACTAATGGGCTCATGAACTAATGGTTAAAGTTATGGGCTAATATGGAGGATATGCTGAAGGGCCGCTGTGGTCTGAGGCCCAGCAAGTGGCAGATATGAAGGGAACCAGGATGCACAGAAATGCCTGCTCCTGTTGAAAGTAACTTTGTCTCTGCCAAGGAGGGGAGAGTGTGTGGGAAGTGGCTGATACTTTTAGGCAGCCTTACCTTTCGTTGTGTTGTGCTCACAGTTTAGAGCTGCCATAAATTATCCATGCTGTCTTGTTTTATTAAACATGGAGAATCTGCGATCCTCTTTGTTCAGTTCCCTGTGCTGTGTGTAGCTAACCCTTTAGTCATCCTCCCGTATATTTTGAGAATAAAAATCCCTGCAGCTGGAACACGTAGTGTTGGCCATGTTTTTTGTCCAACAAAGGCTGGAGGAACACAGAGTTCAAATGAATACATAACGTTTTGTTAAACTTCTGGCAACTTTACATGGACAGACTTGAACAAATGACAAATTGTGCTTGTCAGCATAACAAACTGTGTGTTTCTTGTAGTGTACAGTCCTTCTGAAAGTGGCTATCAGCACACCCGCAGAGAGCGTGTATGAGCACGTGCGTGCACGCATGTGTGTGTGTGTGTGCAGTGTTCCTGGGGAAACTGGGTTAAAAACATAGTAGTGTGAAGTGAGACGTGGACTGCTTAATGTTTAAGCTGTATTTGCTAGTGTGCAAAACCAGACTTCCTGGTCTGTGGCTAATTATGATCGGGTAGAGAAGGGAGCATGGCCGCGCGGAGATCAGCTCGGTAGGGTGGTGGTGCGAGGGTGGTGGGCACAGCCCGGCGCCTCTCCCGCTCTCTCTGCTGTGTGCAGCCGGCGGCAGGGCTCTGCCTCGGCGGCCGGCGTCACGTCTGTCGGTGCGTTGCCAGGGCACAGAGCTTCAAAGGGCTGTCAGGGAAGAAAATCCAGAAGGCGGCAAGAGGTCCCACCTGTTGTCCAGGGGTGTGCTGGGCTCTTTGGAGCCTCCGGTTCTCGAGAGGACAAATTGACATATACCTTAAGCTATATCAATACATTTATCAGGGAGATTTCAAGTACTTTTAATGCAACTTTATAAAACTTATTTTTCAGTTTTGTCAAATCTCCTTTTTATGAGTCTTAAAAAGAGAAAAAAGGCTGTTGTTTTGGGTTTTTTTTTTTTGTTTGTTTTTCTTTCTCTTTGTTGGTTGGTATTCTGCTTTCTCTGGTGTTTGTTTTAGTTGACGGCGAGGGCACTAGCGTTCCAGTTTAGCAATACATTTTGTCAGTGAAATAATGATGACTAGCTATAGATATGCAGTCAACATCTTATAAACAAGCATTTCTTGAAAATATTTTTTTCTGTAATTTCCCAATGACAAAACTGGGGGTTAAACAAAGTATTAAAAGGGGAAGTGTGATCCTCATGTCAATGCAACAGTAAAAGCCTAATCAGTGATCATATACTCCTTTAATTTAAAATATTATTATGATCTGATTATTTCTTGCAACACTCCACAGTTAAATTTTTATACTTAAACACCATATCTTCTTTCACTAGCACATAATCTACCAGTCATATGTTTTATGATGATGTGAGCATGTATCTTACCAGCAAATGTTCTGGCCAACAATAGCATCATTTTTTCATAAGCAGGAGGAAAAATATTTTAAAAATAGCTTTAGATAAACCCAACCAGCAATAAAAGTTTGATTGTTAATGCAGAAGAAATATGCAATACAGAAAAATGGCTTTTCTAAGTATATCCTTTGTGAATAGCAAGCCATAAAGTGCCACTAATTTATCTACAGTATTGAACGGTGATTTTAAAAACAAAACAGAAAAAAAGAAAGGATTATGGAACCAAATTATGTAATATTGTCAGGCAAGATTGATGTTTTTGAATATATGTGAGGAGAAAAGAAAGGTATGTTAATGTTTTACATGCTGCTTACACTAAGAGACTGAAGCTAAAGCAAAATTTTAGTACCTCGTGGAACAACAAAAAATATTATTCTCATAGTTTTTTTAAGATTAACTTAAAGTGATTGATTTCTGGTCTTTACTTTCAGGTCTGTATTTAACCATGAAAAATATAGTGTGCATAACTGTTGACTACATACCCATGAGCTCAATTAGCTGTGTAGCTTCGCTCTTTGGGAGTTGGTAGATGGCTGAGGCCATTATCATCTGTTGGAATGGTTTGCTTCAATGACACAGAAAGTCCATCTTTGACATCATAATTGAGAAAAAATACCGTTCTACTTCAACAGTTATGGAAATAGCTTGTTTCAAATAGAAGTCCTAGGGGTTGATAGCTGAGGAAGCACAGTCTAATTCTGTGATTAAAAGAAGCATACAACACTAATAAAGACTACTCTTATTCGTACTAATGTATAATGCTATTGAAATGTTGGCAGCTTATGCAGTTGAGAATGCAGTATTTTAGTTTGTCAGAATCTTGTCTCAAAGGAGAGCAATTTTAGAGAGTTGAATCATATTTAGAATTTGTTTGTGATTCATTTTATTATTAGACCATCACCACTGTGTAATAAAAGAGAAATTTTTTTGCTTTTCTCTCTTATGCATGTATCATAAAATAGACCAAATGTGACAAGTAAAGGAAACAGAAAATGAATGTTTAAACTGACATATATTTACAAGGTATATAACCTGGAGGGCTTGGGTTTCATGGGGTGCTACCTGTGGCAGAGGTGTTTCCTTATTCTTGGCTCAGCACTACATTAGTGCAGTCTCAAAGGTTTGGTCACTTTGGACTACAGGCAGAGCAAATTCTTATGCAGTATAAGTGTGGACAGAGTGAGATGGAATTTGTTTATAATACAAATGTAGGGAGGAAGGTGGTTTTCAGCTTAGCTTCCAGTTTTGTGACACAGTCCAGCATGACCACAGATGTACATCTTCATCTCCTTGTGGGCCAATTCCCACTTATAAAAGAGGGATAATCTGCTTTTTCCTATCCTTTGTCACTACAACTGGACTGAACCATCTCCATATAACTATAAACAAAACTGTAAAGTCTGATTTGGGGCCTCTAGATTTTCTAAAAATAGAGATCATAATTAAAGTTGCTGTAGGAGCTTTGATGTTGACTATGACTTTTATGTGGTTAATATTGTGTTAGTGATGCACTCCATTAGTCATTTTTGTCTCTAAGCACTCGGGTATTTGTCAGTGCTCTAAAACAATACTTTTTTTGCTGCAACATAATATTGAGATGTGGACAGTTTCAGGTTTCAATCCCATGAAGACTCCTTGGATGCTACAAAGCGCATGTTGATCCTTATTCTCTAATTTGCTGCCAAAATGTAATCATCTGTTGTTTGTCAGTGAGCTGGTGGCATTCTAGAGTGAAACGGAGAATTTAATAGCCCAACATGTATTTAGCCAAAGAACAAATTCACTGCAAGGAGTTCACCTACTGCCCAATGAAGCTCTAAATGTGTCATATATCTAGAACTTCTGTAGCACCCTCCGAAAGCACAAACTGTGATTTGCCATGAATAATACCTTAATCAACAAAACCTAAAACCCTGAATGCAATGTTTTCTGTTTACTAGGGACATGTGATGGTGGTCTAAAAATTACTGGAAGGAAGGTCATACGATCCTGCTGAAGTGAACAAGGTAAATGTGACACTTATGTGTGAAGCATGGTGGGAATTTCACAACAGGGCTGTAAGAATGCTTAAATGGCAGATTAGTCTGTAAACATGACCCTCTGGTAAAAACACATAGCAAATTCAGGACATTTTTGCTGTTTTGGAATCACAGTTGTTTACAGCTAGAGAATACCTCTTGGTTTCTTTCAGCACATAGCAAAATTAAATTAAAAAAAAAAAAAAGATTCAATAGGTTTTACGTGAACACTACGTTTCATGTGCTTTTTCATTTCCTGTTCATTTCTTTCCAGTCACTGTCACCAGATGTTCATGTAAAGCATTATGTTTTCAACTCTGGATGATTAAAACTGGGAGTTAAGTCTCAACTAGAAAGCTGAACAGCCCATAAGTATTCTTTGTACAGTCCGTAAGTCAAATATAAAAATGTAACTATTTATACATTGAAAGTAAGAAAATTTCATGTGATTTACTTCAAAAGTGGATCATGTGAAAGATCTATATTGGTTTTGGTGCCTTTAAGTCATTAAAAAATGCATCAGCACAAGTGATAAGCTCTGATCATATGTTCCTACCTTCCATGTCTTTTTAGCAATGTCCAGCCTTCTTCAAGAGCTCTTATCAGACTAAGAAAAACTGAAACATTTTGGCATAGAGTGTGTTAGGAATATGAACACCCTCAAAGAAGTGTTTTTTAAAAATTTTTTGTGTTATATGATGCAGTTGCATGGGAAGTTACTCATGCAGTTTGCAGCATGAATAGCCTACAAGTGTGTGTTATTGTTACACGTAAAAAAAATGGTACCACTCAATAGGCAATTTATCATCATCATTCAATACACTGATTTATCTGTACACAGCATCTGAGCAAACACACTTAAAATACTTTGAACTGATGAAGAAAGACATCTGGAACCCCTCGTGGCTGGTATTATACATTGTTTCCATCTTATTTTTCTGATGTGTGAGTCCTTGACAGATTAAGTTGTGGAGAGTGATTCTCCTTGGCTGGAAAAAAAAAAGACAAAAAAAAAGAGCCTGCACACTATCAGCAATCATTTAGACTGAAATGATAGCCTATTCAGTACTCCAGAAATCCGTAACGTTAGGCAGTGGACAGGCGGTTGCAAATGGATGGGGTGCAGTAGTTAATGAGTTAGTACTTGTCGTGTTGATGACTGTACGCTGCTTCTTTGCCTGTCCCACGTGGAATAAGGTGTTAGTTTTTATTTGCAGGTGAAGGAATTGAGAGCTGTACACCTGGTTACTTAGCATGCTTTGGTCTTTTTAAACCACAGTGCTAGTCACATAGCGAGAGAGAATGTCCTAGAAGGGCTCGATCCTCACATCACTGTAGGTCCTGTTGCCTGGGTGTGCGCTAACATCAGCTACAAAATGATGCTGTCCAAAGGAATACTTAAGCCCTGCATTTGTTTAAAATTTGGCCTTGTGCTCAGAAATGTTTATACTGAAATAAAACATAGAAGATGACATGATTCCTATCCCAAATAGCTCCCTAAAATCAAAAGCAAAACTGTGTAAAATAAAACCAGTCGTCGTTTCTGGCTGAAACTTTTAGCCAGAGCTGGTCTAATAGTTATAAAACACGGTCCAATATATGGTGTAATATAATATGTGTTAGACTGCTCTTTATCAGTAGAATCAACTACGACTAGGAAAACTTTTTTTGATTAAAATATTTTACAGATATATGTCTGTATAAATGTACAGTATGTTTTATGTTTGTGTATGTGTGTATATATATTTATGCAGAGAAAGATACCGAATTAGGTACACATGCACTATGCACTTCAGGAAGTCAGGTATTAATAAGATAATAAATTACCAATGCAGCTGTTAATGCTTTAGCGTCTTCTCACTTCACCCTTGAAATTAGTAGGCCATATATTCACTGGGGTTCCCTGAGCCACTACTAGTAATCCAGCTGTATTGTCACCACACAGCTGGGAGTTCCCTAAATCTTTTGAGTTCTTCAACTGAAATCATATGTAAGGCTTTTCATCTGTTCTTTGAATTTCTTGGTACTAAGGGAGTGGAGCTGTTTTGCACTTGCCCAGATTACCTAAGGTGCTTTTGGAAACAAGTCAACTTGGAAAAAATTATCATGTTAGGTTAAAGACAGAAATGTGTGAAACATGAAAACTTGCTGCATTTTGTGTTTAAAAATGTCTAAGTGAATCTTGGAAAACACAGAATGACTTCCCCCATGCCCCCAAATCTCTGTTATTAATCTGGCTCTATGACTGATGGTGGCATTGCGATACTAGGGAGTTGCAATTAAAGTATTTCATGCTATTGTTTTTACACTGAATTTGGGCACTCCCTTTGAACCCGTTCTACTCTGACGCACTTTTGTTTTGGGATGCTGATCATGCATAATTTTGAAATGCAAAGTGGCAGAATTGGAGACATCCTATTTCCTCTTGATCAGCTCCCATGGCTGTGCTCATAACCTCGTGCTAGAACGTCTTTCTCCTAGAAACCTACAGAGAGTGAGCCACTTCTCTCCACCAACTTGTTCTGTTTCTGTTCTTATCAGCCCCACCACTTAAGAATTAGAACAACCACCTTAGATCAAATGAAGGAAATACCCAAAATTTTTTTGTGAAAAAAATTGGAGCCACCTCTTACCTGAAATCAGACTTATCTTTACCTTTTTCTTATCTGAATGCAAACAGAAGAATGAGAAGATAATTAGGAGAACTGAAAGAATGAATGGGAAAATGTGTGTTCCTGAGGTTTCTAGCCCAAGGTCAAGACATCTGGAACCACTGGATAAGATACTTATAAACATCTGAACTCCCGGGAATGTCCTGAAACAACAGTTCCAGTTGTGAGGAATTTAGAATTTCACAATTTATTTCTATTCTAAAATGGAAAGAAAAGGAAATATTTCAACATTTTGGTATTAAGGAGGGAGAGGGAGGCCATATTCAGTGGAGAGAAAGAAGCTTCTTCAAAAGGAGAGGTGATACAGGACTGTACCTTATAGTGTTCTGAAAAATCTCGCTCCATCCATTGGCAATAAAAAAGAGCTTAGAGACAAAATATTTTCTAAACCCTTTAGCCATTTTAAAACTCTCTCTCATATAGAACATTTTTATAATACATGTAGCATACAGTGTATATATAGGTTGCATAGGTTTTAAAGGCATTGCTTTGGTGTGTGCATGTAGTAGAAAGGGAACATAACTGTGGGCACCAAACTCTTAGAAACCAACATGGTTTGCAGACTTTTCTGTTTTGATGAAATGTCTATTTTGCTGGGAAAGCCTGAGAATGTCTCCAAAAGTTCCAGATCCTTATTCCTAGAACATATCTTCTAATCTTTTAGACTGGTGACCTTCCTTCACATAATTGTTCTTTTTGGTTTATGTGAAAGAAGGGGGGGAGCGTGCCCAACTGCTTTATAAATAAAAGTCAAGCAAACTCAGCCTAATGTATGCTGTTTATAGTAGCTTATACAGTTAATGTTTAAAAATGTAACCAGAATACTTGTTTTGTATTGTTTTGATTTTGTGGGGGACTTTTTGAAATAATGCCAGTAAGCACTGTCCTGTATGGGGACCTGAGGGATGTTCTCTAGCCTACAAAATACACAGAGCTCGAGAAAACAGGCAGTATAAGTTTAATGTCTTTCAGTCCATGCCTGGATAACCTAAAAAGTAAATTAAATTCAAAAACTATTAAGCATACAAAAACTGAGACTCAATAAAGTTACTTACCTGGAAGCATAAATGCAAATTTCAGAATAACCTTGAGTTTCTCAGTGTTACAATCTTGGCGTAGGAACATTTATGAAGAGTACTGTAGGAAAAAGATGAATAGGAAATGTTTGTTTTAAAGAACACTAGATCCAGATTTCGTTTTTTCAGTCACTCTTATGTAATTTCATTGCTACTTCTTTGTGCATGCTTTCCAGAGAGCAACATCCTATAAAGCGTAAGAGAAATTAAAGAAGTTAATTAAAACAAAACTTTAGGTAAAATTTATCTCTTTGAAATACCACATGTATAAATGCTGTTTAACTCATATGAAGAGACAGAACATATGTGGCCTTTTTTTCCAAATTTTTCATTCCAATCTACCGCTACTTGCAAATTCCAATGAGTAAATTATGAGCTGAAGAATGAATTAATTTAAGAGCCTGTGCACTGATAAGCAAAGTTAACATAAAGTGGGAAACAAATATAAAACAGAAAGAAGCCTTTTTGTAACTGATGGGAAAAGAACTTGTTTATATTTCTTGTCAGTACATCCCCAACATGTCCTTACATGCTTGCCTCTGTGTTGTTTAGAGGAAAAAAATTGCCCATGTGGTTTTAAAACCTTAACTGAATTGTTTTTTTCAACAAGAGCAATAACTTGAACATTTTATCAGACAAAGAAAGCCAAAAACTTACTGTGAAACAGTTTCAAGCTACAAAAGTATATAACTGACAAAATAATAAAAATTAAAAATCAAATAAAGATTTTCCTTTAACTTTTATGTCTTTCTTGAAAAAGAAGAATATACATAACAAAGAAAATAATATGTCATATCCCATCCAGCTGTGGACATAATCAGATAAATGCACTAAAAAGTTATTAACCCAGAAATGTGATTTGCAAGCAGTCATTGGTGCTGACCAGATTGCGTGTAAGAAAAAAACTTAAAATAAAGTTCTGCCCTCAAGACATACCTTAATCAGCTATAAACTGAGCGCACATTCACTCTAACAAGTCAATTAATTTTACTTAGTTATCTAGTGGACATTGCTGGAATTGCCCTATAGTTTTATGAGTGAGGAACAAATTCCTTCAGATATGTGGAGCAGTAGCACACTCACACTCTTGGGTATTTTAAGGCTATGACTTACGTGATATGTGCACAATGAGAGAGGAGTCCATGTTTCTTCATCTAAACTGATGCTTCATTAAAAGAATTCTTTACAGATTTGGTAAATGACAACTGCAAGTAATTTTAAGGCATGTGTGAGTAAATCTGTTACTGGTGCCTTCTGCTTAGGCTCTGCTCCTCGCTCAAAGTGCAATGTAGGACGCTGAAGAGCTGCACCCTTGTCCCAGATCACTTTAATGTCTGCATTGAGCTGAGACTTTTTTTATTTTACTTTTCTAGCAAAGGATGTGTTTCAGCCCAGGATAAAAGCAAAACTGAGGAAAGTGTGATGCAGAAATATCTTATTGTCTTGTTCCAACTGTATGTTTGCATGTAGCCTCCCTGCTGGCATGCTAGCACAAGTAGGGAAAGCCTGGGATGGGTTGATGTTGGTATGAGAGCTCAACAGGCCATATATCTGCCATTGGAGCAGAACAGAGAGGGACAGCTCCCCAGAGCTGCTGGGGACCCTGGCTCCGCTACAGCAGATTCACTCTTGTCCTGACAAGAACCACATCATCTTCAAGTACATACCAGGAGATTTCAGGGGAAGCTTCCTCCCTGGAGGACTAGTCTATAAGCTTGTATCATTAAAAGCAGGTGTTATGTCTTTTCTAATTAATGGTGTTTATCCCAATGGTATGATTCAGATCCAGGGTATTTTTGGTGTCCTGTGGTCCAAGGATAGCTGATTCATATTGCCTTCATTGGCCTGGTGTTGCTATTTTGCTGGTGTTATTCAAGCTCAGCCTTCACTTAAGATGTCTCTTGGTGCATTAGGCCATGTCAGGCACACACAGGGCACAACAATATTCCTGTCTCAGCAGCAACAACAGTCCCACAGACCTGCTACTCTCATTCCCACCCTTGCCAATCCATTTGCCCTTCAAACCTGGTCACTTGTGTTCAGCCATCCCATCGGTTCACCCCATTCTGCAACATCCCAGACAACACCCTGGAAGTGTCAGCCTGTGGCTTGCATTCCTGCAGCTCCCTCCTGGGCATCACCCTCCTTGCTTTTCCTTCTTCTCGTGAGACGTGTTGGGTGCTGCACCCGTTGCCTGAGTTGTGTGAACTTCTCAGGTAACAACCCATGTAGCGACCTGCTCCTGAGCTCCTGTGTGAACTTTCTCCACTCCACTCCCCTCTTGCAAAGCCTTTATCTCTTCCTTTGTCAGACTTTCCCTGACATGCCTTCTTGCTCAAGTAGCTGAGTATGTTTGATCAGTGGCACCCGCCAGCGTATGTCACCCTGACCATGCCAGCACTGAGCACAGGGATTCGGATATCATGCACATAATGCATGTTGGTGGACCCCAGGAGGTAGCAGAGGCATCATTAGGCTTCTTTTGCCCAGTCTGAGGTGTGTGGAACTCTGGAATCTTGTCTAGGCTTTCCCAGTGGTGGAGAGAGATAAAGGGGTGCTTTCCCTGCGGCATTGACATCCCCTCCTTAGATAGATGTCATCATCCCCACTGCCGGAGGGGAGATCTGAGCATGTGCCTTGGACTGGCTGCCTAACTCCAAGAAAGCTGGCGTAGGCTCTGGGAAGGCTCTTGGCGAGTGTCTCCGTTTCATCTGATTGCAAAATCAATGACACAAACAGCATGATTTGAAGAATATGGCTTTTATGTGAAGTTGTCAGTGCCACTGCACTTGCTCACTGAGCTTCGGATGTGACATTAGCAAAAATTACAGCAAACAACCTCCCACTCCCTTCAAATACTAAGGTCAGTACACACTTGCATTGACTACAAAACAATTCCATGGAAAAAGAGAAAAATAAACCAATGGAGAAACAAGAATTGCGTTCCCACAGAGTGCAAGGCCATTACCATAGTGGGTGGAATAGCTACGGTAAACCAAATATCTGTCTTGCAGAGTTCAAGATGGAGCCTTGCCTGCTGAAACTTGCAGCCTCTTGGGCTGTAGCCCCTTGCTTCAGATGACAGATACAGCCCTCAGGGAATTGGCGAGATGCCAACAAGCCACTTATTTGGGTAGGATTTTGCTGACTGCGGTAAATAGATGAGATTGGGAAGAAGGGTGGGCTCACACATGTTTGTGTGTGTCGGAAATATGAGTTCAGTAGAGTGGGAAGCCAGGAAGCTGTTAATTTTAGTGAACCACAGCATCTGAGCGGAGTGTATTGAATTTTTAATCCACACAAACCGAAGCTTGGTTTCGTGTTCCATACTGTGACAGCAAAGCACTTTGTCCTACTCAGTGTGTAAAGCCTGGCAAAAGTCTTGTCCTGTCCACTCCAGAGTTGTGCTACTTGTGGTATAAAGAAAGCAGAAACTGAGGTAGCTTTTCCAGTTCACATCTTACGTACCTATTTACTAAATGCTTAATTTATTAAATAATAAGATGTGTAAATAGTGATAAGTGTTTCTAATATTATTCCCAAATACACGTCAATGCTGCAAAAAGTCATAATTGTAAACTGCCTTTCAGTTGCTTCAGGGATGTCCCTCATTTAAATCAAAACACTAATTTCTTTCAGCTATCAGTAAAGCCTAAAATTCAAATAAGAAAAAACAGGATGCAAAACTGAATCACAAAGCCTGTAACAGAACTTGAAAATAATGTGAGTTATTAGAGATGACTGATGCTACAAAGATGCACAGATTTTTTTCAGTCTTCTAGAAGTTTTTCTTGTGTTATGGACAACACAGAGCCATCTCCCTAATGATTTCTCAAAATAAAATGTGAAAGAAAATGATAAGAAGCAATGACAGTGTCCCAACTGTCTCTGCAATGAACCATTTCCTTGTATTTGTGTTTGAGAACCTACGAGGGTCAGTGACCTAAGCAGGGCCTAAGCAAAACTTTTTGAAGCCGCTGGGGAGTCTTTCTACCTGGATTTAGTGAGTTTGAGATTGAGTCCTATAACCAGATATAAATCTCTAAATAAAGCTCTAAATCCAAATAACACTCTTCACTGAATGATTGGGGAAAAAGTGAATCAGCAGCCTAAGCAATGAAAAATAACTGTGTTTAAAAGTGACTGTCAGTCCAAATTATCTGGCATATCGTAAACGAGGAGAACAGGCATTTCTGTCAGACTTTTGCTTTATAAATGTTCTTTTTACTTTTAATGGTTTTTCAGTTCATAAAGGTCTGGGACCACTCCAAGGCTTGTCTTGCAGTGAAGTCAACTTCTAAATACAAGCAGAAAGTATAAAAGAAATAACAAAATTGCATTTATTCATTTTCACATTTTCCTACTGTTGGGCTACTATATGAATAGAAATGTGGAGAACCAGCAATGGTTTTCGTATCTTAGTTTCACTCCCATGCTGGCAGTAGTGTGTTTTCATTTCTGGCATATATAGCTGTGAATCTAGCTAAACCTGAATGCCAAAACCTAGACTTTGGGTAGCTGAAGGCTGAATAAGTTTGTAAGCAATATTCTAAGTTCAGTTATTAGCAAGGGTGTAATTCTGGAGGAAATGCACTTTCATGTTCAGTACCAAATCTTACTCGCACTTCATGCACTATTTATTACTTTGCTGTTAGGACTCTGGGAGGTCTTTTAGTCTGAGAAAGAACATTCACTGTCTATCACAGTTTGAAAACGATGGAAGATTAAATGGATTAATTACATTGTTTTTATTGCTTAAATGTCTGGAAACTACTAATATCAACAATAAACTAAAAATTATAAACTAATAAAGAAATAATATGCATTGGTCTCTATTCATAAGTCTGTAAGATTTGCATTTCCTTCTTGTGTAAGGCTATTTTAACTTTTGCACAATTTTATAGTTGAGGTACAAAGGGAAACTTGAGGGTAGCTTTCATATCCATGAAAGGAAGAAATTATTTTGCAATGAAATAACTGTAATCAGAAAAAGAAAAGTTAAGCACATTTTAAGAGTTCTAAGTAAACATTTCTGAGTCATCCAAAATAGCTATCACATAAATAATTAGAAAGCTGTTAAAATGGATTCAATTATTCTTTATATGTGGTAAATTCATCAGTTCAAAATTGTTTTGCATGGCAAACCACTCAATTAGCTGGGAACTGGAGTTAAAATGGCTGTTGTAACATAATTTTTTAATGCAGTTTCAGTTCTAGATGAAAATGTCTTTTACAAAATAAATGTTTTTGGAGGAAAAATGGAAAAGATTATGAGGAAAGTGATCTAAATGCCTGGGACAGAAATAGAAAAGACATAGATAAATATTATATTATTTCTGGCTTCAGGACTCATAAATGAAATATACTTTCATCCTTGTTTTCTTAATTCTAAAGCCTCAATGTGAGCATATTCATTAAGTCTTAATGTTAATTTGGAGATTAAATTTACTAAAGCATATTCATAATTTTGCTAAGCACATGCATTTTATCCACAAAAGTTTCCTCGGTAGCTTGCCAGCAGCACAAAGAATTGTGGAATCAGTAGTGAGCTATTTTATTTTGAAAGACTGAACTGAGCCTAGATAGGAATTAAAAATAGCTGTGCTTGTTGGCTAAATGAATAATATCTGTCATGTAGATTCACAGTATGAATTAGATGATAATCTCTGAAATAATTATCTGCAATTACTCCATTACCTTAGGGAACTAGTAAGATAAAAGACTGTGAAAGCATAAATTGTGTGTTACAGATCATTTCAGACCTTCCCCTGTTGATTTGCACTACACACAGGAAGAACTAGTTTCAGCTTGAGCGTTTGCTCATAGCTTTGGGCTACATACATTTGGAAAGGGACCTAGTCCTTTCCTGCTCCTCTGGCTGCATATCCTCTGAGAGATCACATTACCCCTCCGAATGGGACCATTGCACACCTGGCTGTCCTGTCAGCTGGACGTCTCAGGCACGGGACAGCCTGTTTGCACCGTCTGCTTGAGAGAGAGTGGACTTCTGACATGCAGCCTCCTTGAACCCTGCAGAGGGTCGGTGGAGAGCAACAGGGCTTTCCTTGAGCGGGGTCTGAGCAAGGCTGTAACAGAGATGCTCCTTCTCTCTCTCAGCCCAACGTTGACCAAGGTGACAGGATGCCCATGTTTTCACCTGTTATGTGATACTGAAAGTCGATGCCATGAACAAATACCTTATTCTGCACTTCCCTGGACTCATGTTCTGAACATTTAATGTCATACCCCAAATCCATTTCTTCTCAATGCTGAAGACGTGCTGGGTTCTGGAGGAGCAAACCTTTGAAGCAATTTCTCCTCCTGCACTCCGTCTCCTCATCCTGCATATAATACAGAGGACCAGATCGCTGACCATAGCTTTATAAAAATAATTCGTAAAAATAAGTGAAGCCCTCTCCTTGGGTCAGAATTGTGTCTGGAGATCTATTGCCCATTATAAGTGTAGCAAGTAAAAATATCTTGCCCATCTTCAGTGAGTGACCCCGGGTACCATTCTGTCTCTCTCTTAGAACCTATGGTTTTCTTTTTGTTTCTAAAAGTGCAGAGTTGCACGAAGTACGTGCCAGCTATTAGAGGATGGAAACGGAATTGTAACATTTCGTGCCTTATATACATCATGAAAATGTGCACTCCCACAATCATTTTGCTTAATTAAGTATTCAGTGTCTGACTTCAGCCAACACTAGGGAATGAAAGGGAGATAAGTGTACCAAACCAAACTGACAGGTCTGCAAATGATAATAATGAAATCTAGTCTTTTTGGACAAATTACGTTGCATTTTTAGTTAATGACAGAACTATCATATCTGTCAAACTGACATCAGAATTTTTAGAAATGCAAATGGAATTAAAAAAGCAGTAGATTAAGTGGACACAGATAAGGGTAAGGGGGGGGTAGTTTCTGTGAAATAACAGCACTTTGCCAGATGTTTCCATGCTAAACCAGATGGAAGCTGTAGCATTTTTTTTTTTTTTTAGCAGAATACAGAGTCTAAGTTGGAAGAGAAATGACTGTCATCATAAAGACACGTGTGGGCCAGTTTTAAATTAATCGGTTTGATTGCCAATATTAGTATGGTTACAGTAAGCATGGCCATTAGACGGCCAGGATTTCTCCAGATGGGTTCAGAGCATGGCACACAGTGGCTAGTAAGTGAACAAGTTAATCCAAGATAAACTTGTCCACACCTTCTTCTCCTCTCCTCACACTTCAGCAATGTGGTATGGGTATTTCCTTACCTACTGTTATGAGAGGTACCTACATTAAAAATAGAGGGATTAGTTAGAGTAAGTTAGCAGCGTGGGGGCTTCTGTTATGAGAAAACTGTATCACCCGTGATTTCTTTGCCTGACTTCCGTTTGGGCAATTAAGAGAATTTTATGTTTTCTCAGGGGTCAGTAATAATTAGTATGTATGTTTGCTCCAGAGAATAATGTGACTTAATAGCGAGGGAGACCATGCCTGTATGTGGGAGATAACAAAGTGCAGGAGAGCCTGAATTAGCACTGAAGTGTTTCCTCCCGTGCTTCGACCCCATTAACCTTGCTGCATGCCAAACCTGCGCTCCCCGTGTGCACGTGGCTCCCCAGCTGGGCCAGCTCCTTCCCTGCTTCTCTGTCTTCTCCTGTGACGAGTTTCTACCTTTCTCCTTGAAATTGCCATGGAGAGCAATACTTTTCCTCTTAGCAGCTCTGGCTATGGGCTGTGGCTCGGTCTGTTCTGTTGGCTGATGCTGATTTTTGTGCTTCAGCAATACTCCCTTGCTCAGCTACACCTTTTCTATTTCTGGCTTGAATTGAGCAGGCTGTCGAGACAGAAGCATCCAGAGAATATTGCTAAATATTTTGTCAGGGCTGGATTAGATGCAGGCGCAAGTCTGTGTGAGCGTTCATGTCACAGAATCACAGAATGGTCAGGGTTGGATGGGACCTCTGGAGATCACCTAGTCCAACCCCCCTGCCCGAGCAGGGTCACCTACAGCAGGTTGCACAGGATGGTGTCCAGGCGGGTTTTGAAGGTCTCCAGAGTGGGAGACTCCACCACCTCTCTGGGCAGCCTGTGCCAGTGCTCTGCCACCCTCAAAGTAAAGTCGTCCCTCCTCATGTTAAGATGGAACTTCCTCTGTTCAAGTTTGTGCCCGTTACCTCTTGTCCTATCACTGGGCACCACTGAAAAAAAGACTGTTCCCATCCCCCTGGCACCCTCCCTTTGAGTATTTGTACACGTTAATAAGATCCCCCCTCAGTTGTCTTTTCTCTAGACTAAAAAGACCCAAGTCCCTCAGCCTTTCCTCATAAGAGAGATGTTTCAGCCCCCTAATCATCTTTGTAGCCCTTTGCTGGACCCACTCCAGCAGTTCCTTGTCCTTCTTGGACTGGGGAGCCCAGAACTGGACACAATACTCCAAAAACAGTGTCTTGTCTACCCGAGGTTTTTCTGTCGTTTCTTGCTCAACATTTCACTAGCATGCTGGGATAATGCTAAAGTCTGTTCTGCCTCATCTCCAAGTTTGTGGGTTGGCATAATACCACTTTGTATGACATGGTGATGTTATGCAACAAACATATGACATATCACCTGTCCCCATGATGTGGCTAATTCAGCCATGTCAGCAAGACACATTAGCAGCAGAAGTTGCATCATTAGTTTACAATGTTAGTGTGTCAGCATGGATTCAATGGGCCTCACAGGGCAAAGGTTGTTCTTCAGCCCCTTGAATGTGCTCCAGTGGAGGGAAAGCACTGAATTTGTAAGTGGTACAGGTGTCTGATCTGGCCACCACATACACGTTATTTCCTACGCAGGAAATTTCTCCTCAAATGTGTACTGAGATTTTTTTTCCTGTGCAGTTTGCTTCTCCCTTCATATGTGAATGCCAAACTGGTTTCTGCTTCTGTGTGTTCTGTGTGTTCTGTTCTCTGTGTTTTTCCCTTCTGGGCACAGAAGGGTAGGGATTCATCTCCTGTAGCTTCAGATGCCTACCCTGGAGAGGCACACCTTGGGCCGTCTTTAGTGTCAACTGAAAGAAATGATCGTACCTGGGACACAGCAACTCTGAAACAGTCTTACCTACTAGGGGAACTAGGGAACTCTTACCTCCTAGGGAGATAAAGTACTTACTTTAGGACATGGAGAATCAGGCTTTTGAAACACCTAAGGTCTGAAGCCACCTTCAGTGGCTGCCAAAAGGGTCTAAAAAATCTGAATTTAGTCACATGAATACTGCTTAAGAGGCCAAATTTTGACCTACTGAGTGGCTCAGATGACTACTAGTCACCTTACCCTAAGTAAGGTAAGCAGGACGGGGTGAATGTACCAAGTAAGTCTTAAATTTGGGGTCTCCTTTGGACTTGTCTGAAGCATGGGCCTAACTTGTATGGTGACTCTCGAAAAACTAGAGAGTGGGTAGCAAATTAACTTCTAGCAGTGCTTCTCTCTTAGGAGAGAAATAAGGATAGAATATGTGTCTGAATGTCCAGGGGTTTTTGTTTCTTGTAAAAACAGATTATTTTTATTTAGAGTGGGGCAGGTTTACCCTGTCTTGTCCTCAAACCATTCATATCTGCAATCAAAGGGGAAATATTGCAGAGGAAATTAGGAACAGGCACTCCTGTGAGTTCAGTGTCAAGTGATAAGCTACACAAAAGATTACAAATTAAAGACACTCACTCTTTGACAGGTAGGAAAAGTATGAAAGCAACATAATCATAGTCATGGCAAAAAAATAATAACTTTTAGACACGGGAGGTCCTTGCAAAAATTCTGAAAAAAATTGCTATCAGCCATCACTGCTTCCAGAAAGAAAATAAAGGAAATGTATATATGTAAGGTTCTTTTGTTCTTTTCCAGGAATGTGATTTTTTCTTATCTTGTTGCTACAGCTTTCCCTAAGTTAAAATAATTACCAAGCATAAGGCTAGTTTTCTGACATCATTAATTTTATCATGAAAGTTGTCTTAAAAGACTCTCTAGGGGATTTGGATCTGAAAAATTTAGTTAGCAAAATCTACAATTTTATTTAAAATATTTATGTTTCTAAGAATTGTAAGGATAGCTTTGATTGCACATAACATGCTTGGTATTTGCAGTAAATCTTTTTTCTTAATTTTATTTAAGGACAAGTAAAATAGCTTCATAGCTCTAGTTTTCTAATCTGAGGTCTTCTGAACTGTGTGTTGAAGAAGAATGGAAATACTATCTCTTTTTTCCGATACCACGAGTCGTGTTCAGGTCTAAGTAACATAAGCACATTGAGGTGTGCGCAATGCAAAGATGTCAGAGTTCCTCAAGTCATCATATTTTAGACATCTCTTGTCAAAGTACATGGCACATAAATGACGACCACATTGAATTGTTCTTCTAAGAAATGTTCTTCAGAAACTTTGCATTGCAAAGATAATTCTTTGTTGAATGCTTAATCACTCAAGAAGAAAAATAGTCTCACAACAATACTTCATTGCAGAATTTGCTGAAATATGAGGACAGCTAAGAGGAGCCATGTATGCACAGAGCCTCCTGGTAGCAGGCAATTCATTTTTAGACTGAGCCTCATGTCCCTTGCCCTGAGTTTTGTGTGGAACCACTTCTGATGGCCTGTCCCAGGAAACCTATATTCCTTCCAAAGGCTTTGGGATAACGGTGGTTAGACAACCAAACCGTGCTGTTGGTGGAACCTAGTAAGCCTCATTTTTTTCTGCAACTGTTATAAATTGCCCCTTGATGATCCTTTCTGTGTCTTTAATCTTATAAGGTAACTTTGGCTTATTAAAAGGGCAAGCTAAAATGGTCTTTTAACAGAAACCCATCCCTTTGAACAAACAGGATTTCGTGTGAGATGTGTCTGCAGAAAATACTGATCTGGAAAAATTGTATCACAGTTTATGGTGGTTGTAACTGAGTTGTGTCATAGGCTAATGACATCTCTGTGGGTTAGTTTCTTTGTGTGGACTTTGTCTGGCATGATACCTTAATCAGAGAATACTTCTATGCAACAATGTTGATGTTAATATTTTCTAAAGCAGACATACCTGCTTCCCTGTAAAAACTCCACAAACAGACCACGGAAAAACAAGAAAGGTTTTAGGTGTCATAAAGAAGTGAGAAAAGCCTTAAATTTATTTTCTTTGCAACTCAGCCCTCAAGGCAGATTTCTCTGGGCTAGGTTAGCCCAGTGGAAAGTGTGAGCAGGAGAACTGCAGCCTTCCAGATGTCTGAAAGTTTTCTGTTCTGTGGTACTTTGAGTTAAACATATTGCAAGTAACACTCAAAAGGACCCAAACTTAGTGAAAAAGCGACATTTCAAAGGGGCTTTGCCAGCATTGTGATATTAAAAGCATTTTCAAAGCACTCCAGTGAAGGCCCAGGAGCCTATCACACCCACGCACAAACGCCAGAAAACTTTTTGATGTCATCAGAGGTTTCCATTTCCTTAGGAATCTCTGTATATCATGGGGCTCCGAGGCAGCCAGCAAGGATTCAGCCTGGGTAACAAATGATGAATGGGAAGCTTCTGCTTCCATGTTTTTTACTGTTCAAGACACATTTTAAGTCTGAATGACAGCTCCAGGATCACACTCTGTTCCTTGTGCATCTTGATGAAAAACAAGACAAAAAAAGAACCGGGCTCAGTCCCCTGCCAGACATGGAAAGATCTGTTCAAAAAAGCAGCCACTACTACTTTGAGGGCCAAACGCTGGTTACCAGTAGGCTGAGTGGGTGGAGAGCGGTGAAGGAGAGAGGTGAGAGGTGAAGGACTGTGCACCCAGACACCGGGAAGCAGCAGTGGTATTGCAGTATTGCTGCTGATGATTTATGAGCTGAGACTCTCATAGGCTGTTCAATAAAGCTCAGAGCCAGGAAGAAACTTACGGCCTATCATCAGAGAGACCCTCAAAAAACTAACAGCAAAGTTCCCCTCACCTGACCTCCCAGTATATATTTATTGGTTTCAGGGTATTGGTGACTCAGCACCACATGACTGAAAGAAGGGCTGGCAAGCTGCGTTTCAGCACTATTGGGGAAAAAACAAACAGGGAAGAGAGAGATGCATTAGACCCTTGTACAGTTGCATGCTGTGAGAGTGGACACATCTTTCTTTATGTAGGCTACAGCAGTAAGGTAAATGACTAGGCTGTCTGGGCACTAGTCCTAATTAAATCCCAGTGAAAACTTAAAGCCTTACGTATTGCTGTACAACTCACATATTAAGGTGGCCTTTGAAAGGAAAAGAACTGGAAAAATATTTTAAGGAAAGTTACAAATCTTGCATTATTAGAGGTCTGTGAAGAAAAACAGGAAGATTTATTCAGAATTAGTGAAAGATTTTGAATAGATCTGGATAAAAGACTTTGAAATTCCAAAGGGACCTGCATACGCTCATGTAAAATGTTCTATTTTCTAACCAATGCAACATCTTACTCGCCATCTCTTTCATTGATTCATCTGAGGCTATGTAGAAGAAGTACATCTATACGAGGATTTCCTGGAAATATGTTTTCCTATTATTGCATGCTCAAATTTCAACTTGCAGGGCAATTAGGTATAATATTAATTCTGCACAGTCTTTTATAAAGGCGTTACTGGGGGATCACACTCTCAAACTCCCTTGGACTTTGTAGTAATGATGAAGCAGGGGGTTTCTCTCTGAAAAGGTGTATAAATCCAATTTCAGTGCATGTGGCCAGCTTAAGCTTTTGTCAGGAGAAGAATGCTATGATTTTAACACAACTTCTGTAGGAGAACTTATTTTGGGAAGAATAATCATGTTAATACAGGGAAGATACTCAATGGATCAAAACTCAGTGACCTTCTGAAACAAACAGGGAAAGCAATGTAGCTTATCTGACAACAAATATTTCCCTCCAAAGAATCAAATCCAATGATAAATATGTGTGACTCTGTGCTATGCTCTCAGACCATAGGCTTCACGTCTGAAATAAATGAGATTCAACTAACAGTCAGACCAGCAGAAACTTAAACTGGAGTTAATTGCTTGTGTTGAAAGCTTGAGAGCAAGAAATAAGTATAGCAGCGGTGCAAAAGATGAGTTGTGTCTCTCTGGTAAGGCTTAGACACTGCACAACAGTCATATAAACTACCTTTTTAACAGCTGCCACTGTTCAACAGTTCTGCTGTCAATAATAGTGGCCATTGTCAAACTCAGCCATGACCAGTATTTCAAATTGCTACTTTGATTCAACTACTTCTTTCATTTTTCTGTTGTAGAGAGTATGTCCTTCAATACCGAGGTCATTGCTTAGGAGATAAGTTTGTCAAGTATGTTTTGCAGACATATTTTGTGTTCTCCGAGAGATTTTTTAAATTTACTCGTGTAAATTCAGGGTTTGATCATACACGCAGTGTTTTTAACACAGATGTCTCACAATAAACAAACTCACATTTATCTGCTGCTCTCTATACATTTTTCACTGTGTTTAGAGTTTATTCTCATGTATGTTCCTACCAGCTACACAAAAGGAAGATCGTATCAGCTGCTGGAAATTTGGAACAACTTCATGACTGCATTTAGAGCGGCAACCAATAACCATTTTCCAGCATTACAAAAGTCACATACATCCAAGATGCCAGATGCTTAACGGCATCAATAAAGAGTAGGTTCTATATGTCAATGTCATGTAAATGAGATTTTTGAAATAATGTTCTTCTTCCTCCTTGCTGACAGACACAAGATGGAGTTACACCATCTCCAAAACTTCGAAGTACCAGGGAAGAAAGTAATTAAAAGTAGTTGCATTTGAAGCATCCCAGATTAATATTAATGTAAATAACAAACCTCCAAGAACTAGCAGTTAACCACTACATATCATCTAATAAGAGAGTTTGAAATGAGTAAGACTGGTCACTTCATTACACCACCAGACTGATTTAGATGATAGAATGAGGCTAGATTGTTTTCTCTTGTCATAAAAATTGCAGAACTGGATAACTAAATGTTAAAGCAACTCTTCTGTTGCAACTCAGCTGTTTCTTGAAGCACTGCTTTTATTTTCAGATTTGCTGTTAATATCACTGAAATTTGGTCCAGAAGAATTTGTGCTACTATTTCAGTAACATGCAGATCTTGAGTGGATTGCAAAATTGTTCTAGGATATTGTCTCATTTCTACAATACTTCTTCCTTGCAACAACTTAAAAGCAAACGATATGAAAAGATAAATCTATTAAACATAAAGCTGGGAGTGCCCCCATGGAATGAAGTTATATGATGAGACGAAGGTTCTCTGTGCCAGGTAGTGGGAAGAGAGAGTGCCAAGTAAAAAATGAATGGTGGAAAATTGGCATTTAAATAATTGTAAAGGAAAACAGAGATTGCAATAGGCTATCATTAAAATGTGGGCTTTTAAAATCAAAAGCTGGTTGCAATTTTGACAATTCTAAGTTGGCAGGTGGCTGCAAACAAAATTACACTTTTCATCTTCTCTGGAAATAGTAGTTAATAACTCTTAGGCATTTCTGGCCCGTGGGACTCCAAAAACAAATCAGTGTGCCTAGATGAGATACTAACTGGTGGTTCATGAAAACCGGTGCCAGTATGAACAAATTCAGAGCAGTGTGGTAATGAAAACTATAAGTTATATAAAAGAGGTTGTAGATGAAGGAGACTACGGAGGAAGCAAGGATGAGAAGAGAGAAGCCTGGTGAGATCTGTTTAACTGGCACTGGAATAAATGGTTCTGTGAAGAAGCAGGGATTTTTTTAAGATGCACTTCTGTCTTTCCTTCCCTGGAAAGAAAAAAAAAAAGCACGGACCTGCAAAGTATGTGTTAGCCAGCTGTAATTAAAATTCCGTATATTGCCTTTTTGTGGGAGAGAGAGATGTTCTGGTCAGTACCACGAGCTGCATCCCTGCGTAGCCCTCCTGTGAATGCAAGACAGGGAAGTCTATTTCTTCTGAGAAAGTCCTGGAGGGAAAAGACACAAGTTCTGCCATCTTTTCTGTTAACTTAGTCTCACAAAGAGAAAAGAAAAAGGTTGGCTCTTAAGAGACACACTGTCATCTGCAAAGCCATAGAGAATATGGTGTGTGTGCATTTCTGAAATCAGTGCAAAATCATTATGTCACTCAACAGATAGCCCTTGCTTTTAAATAAAAAATGAAATGTTAAACACTGACCACATAAGTTAAATACATGCAATCAAGTAAAAAAGAGTCTGTGATGAGCCATGTAATGAAACTGACCTACTTGGCAAAATACCATAGAAAATTATTGCAAAAATATGAGTAACAAACTAAAAATGTTCCCAAACAGAGCTGATAAGGAAGTGCTTGTTTTTAAGGAATGCTACACTGTGCTGATTTGGTAAATTCTCATTAAAAAATCCTTAGCACAGCTATAGCAGAAAATTCATTTTGATTAAAGATGGCATTCGTACTAAAATATTAAATGGGAACATCAACAATTTGTATAAATATTTGGCATATTTAAACCATACATTCATGTAATCATACTGTTGGTGTTTTTTATTTTTTTATTTTTTGTTAAAAAAAAGCATCAAGAAAAATTGCAGTCTTGTCTCATACTGTCTTAATTGGAGGTAATGTTATTTATGTTGTTAATCTTTTGGTTGAGTTCAACTTCCTAATTCAGTTCATTTATATTGAGGCCATGGAATTAGAAAATAGATGTCAACTCTTTATGTATGTATTTGCCTCATGAAAGATGGCAAGGAAAAATGCTTCCATAGGAAAAGAGCAATGGTTAGTGGCACCAGTTCTGCAGTATTCTTTTAAATTTACTAATTCATATTGTACTATAACAAAGGCACTGTGGATGGCAAGCAGGATATGTCGTCTGGAAATAACTGCTCCTGCAGGGAATAACAATGTGGTTGGGTATTATCTTCTAAAGATCCATAGCTTACCTGACACTCCTCAGTTTTTAAATACCAAGACTTGATTTTCCCTTACAAAGTAGAAAGACAGTCTTGCAAATGCCTGGAGACAGTAACTCCATTACCTCATGCAATATATAAATATGAACTGCTACTATTTTTTGTGTTGAGCTCCATATGTACAAAAAGCAATAGGATTTGAAATGCAATAGGAATTCCTGTGAAAGTTATCTTCTCACATCAGCACATTCTGATCCCTCTGTGGTGGCGCAGACCCCCTGGGCCACGTTGTGATGTCAGGACCAGCAACATTTTGTTCTTGTCTTGGTTACAGGTGAACCAAATTCAGTTCACACGTCGACAAGCTTGACCCATGGGGCAAAGACCCTCATTTCCTTTATTCATGCTAATCACTATGGTAACTGTAGTGCATTCTGCACCATACATGTTTCTCAGTTGTGGGTACAATCTACTGTAACAGCAATTATTAGGGAAGGCGATAAAAACACCTTGCCCACTGAAATTCAAAAGGTAGTCTGGGATAATGCAATTAAATTTGAAAGGGAATTCTAATCCTGGTGGATTTCACCGTAATTTCACTTACGACACTACCAACACTACCAACAGTAAAGCCACAGTTTTTGTTTTGACAATATGTGATGTTTCAGTGTAAACCATACACGCAATCATTGCGCTGGGATTAAATCACAATGAAACTGTACTCTATCCATTAGAACACAGAGTATGGGCCCAACAAAACAGAAACCAATGGCAAACTGTTGATGTTGATGCATGTATTGTACAGGAACAACAGGGATTTATTTGTCAAAGTAATACCATTAAGGCCCAAGACATTTGTCTTGACACTGAACAAAATGTCATTTTGAAATACATCCTGATGAAACCCCTAAAACTGCAGTAATATATGTCGGGAATGGATGGCTGGGATGCCTCTCAGAGTAGATTTCGCGAGGATTTCAAAAGGTAGATTTCACGAGGATTTTGAAGAGTGGATTTTGTGAGGATTTCAAAGATCGTCTGCGGACAAGTGCCGATGAAGGAAGAGTGAGTAATTCACTACTATTGGTTTTCTTGAGGTTTCAAAGTTCTTTTGGTACCAATAATTTACTATTTTTTGCAAAAAGAGAAATATCTTATTTACATAGGTTAACCTTTATATCTGTTTGTATGTGTGTGATTTGATTTAGGATACTCTGTCGTAAGTCTTGTGTGAATCTGGCCATTTTCAAATATTTAACTAAGCCACTGTGTTGATTACAGTAAATTTTGTTAAATCATTCTGATAATTGGCTGATGATTAAGTATTGTTAGGAATCATACAACCTAATCCAGTGTTAATAAATCTGAAATTGCTGCTACCTCAAAGCTGTGCGGGATCCTAAATTAAAATTTGCAACACCCTCCTTCCTGGCATTATTTTTTTTTATGAAACAGATACACTTTTGAAAATTCTGTCTTTTATGTGTTTGCTGCTTTTTAACTGAATCCTAGCATGAAGAGTACAAATTGTTTTTGAAGTGTCATGAGAATATTAGAGTTTTTTTAACACATTTTAAATATGGTCTTCAAAAACACATAAGAAACAAGTCAGTAGTAACCTCTCCTTATTTCTGTGGAATGTAACTTTCTTACCATTTATGTTAGGATCCATGCAAAAGCTCCTTGTTGACATATGAGCTGTAATCTGGGTCACCCCAAGGAATATTGGTGTTAAATTCAAACTGTGGTGTCCCGTGGTTGCATCCGAACTTTAAGACTCCTACCCTGGCTGGTGGCTGAGAAAAAAACAAATGTGTTTGGTCCTTCTTTTTTACAGTGCCTCTTGCCCTTAAGGGACACCCTTGCTTCCAACAGAAACTGCATGGACAAGGAGCTCTACTGCTTTCTGGCAGGTAACTTAGTGTGGACAAGATATTATCCAGAAATACAAATTTCAGTTTTGTTTGATATAAAAAGTCAAAATATTCTATGCATTAATTCGTTTTCATTACACCAAACCCAAATCTAGCAAGACATAACACATACGACCTGAAACAACATCTCAACCCTTTATGCAGGTACTGACAATTAAGAAGTTGCCACTCTTCTCTCCATCACTTTGGCTGGAGAGCAGCTTAGTTGATGGAAGTGTGCTATTTTTTATCTACTCTTTAGATAACTGCTCTGGGGTAACTGCAGACCCAGATGTAAAGCTGAAAGAACAAAAAGTCTTGCAGATCTCAGTTGCTCACTCCACTAAATTTAAATTACCCTAAAATACCTCATTCATGAAAATTGTCTTGTCTGTTTTGACATAATGTTAGCTGAAGAAGAGCTTTTATCAACACAAATTTTCTTGCAATTAACATTTGCTCTTGCATGGGTTTGTATCTGTTATCACTTTCCTTACTGTGGTGTGGTTTAATGAAAGGATTGGTGCACTTGGGATCAGGAGATACAAAATCACTTTGGAGGTAAAGACCTAACGAACCTTCAGTGCCTCTCTCTCTCTGTCCATTAATCTTTTTTCCAGGTTTTCACATTGGATTGTGTAAAAGCAAATGTATCTTGTGTGGTTTGTTGTACAGCAATTATCAGAACTGTCTGCTAACATTACATTGTTATAATGTGTGAACCATGTTTTTCTTAAGAGATTGACTTTCGGTATGTAGTGTCATTGCTTATCAGAATCTCCTCGAAATTGTTAACTAAAAAGATATACAATTCATTTATTTCCCATACCTCATACGGAGATATGGTAGCGATACAGTGAAGCAGAATTAACTTCCAGTGTTAGGTTAGTGAGCATCAACTCATCAAACTAGCTCTGGCTGGGCTGCTGCTGTGCTTATGTGCTCTAGGGCTCTGTAATTAACTTCCTGAAAATATGACTAAATACTTCTTACCATCCTATGCCTCCTTCACTGACATGCACAAAGAAAATGGTTAAATGGGGAAAATGTGGCTTTTTAGGAGGGGCTTTCTGACTATCCTAGATTCCTGATGAAGTACTTCCCTTCACAAATGGACATCTCTTCTCACACAGGGATCATCTAAACCTCTTTTTACTAAAACCTATCCTCGTTTGTGTTTCAATGTAGGAGGATCAAGATCTTACCGGGAATAGATCAGTTCCTAGGGGGAAACAATCTTAAAAAACTAACAGAAAACCTTATTTTAAATAAGTTCCTGTGCTGCCCTAGAAGCTGTGCACTTTTGCAGGCATTTGCTGCAGCCCCATTCTGCAATGATGGAAAAAGCTCCTTCCAGCTGTGGGTGGGAGGTGGTTTTTCCCCAACCCCTTGGGCCCTCACAGCATCGGCCGTGTCAGCTTGTCTCTGCCAGAGGGTGGCTGTCCTCCTGACACCGTCCCCTTGGGGCAGTCCCACAACCCCACACGGCGTGGGCAAGAGGGCGAGTGGTGCCACAGTGGGTGCTGCTGAAGGGGTCCGGGATTTTCACGGCTGTCCCTGCCTACAGGGTTGGCTTTGAATTGCAGATGCAAGTCCTTAGGTTGACAACAGCAGACCACCCTGGATTATACGATATGAGAGCAAGGAACTGCCTTGGTGGCAGACCCTTCTGCAGCTCTGCTTATGATTACAGTCTCACTGTGTTCTGAATAAGCAATGTATGACTTCTAAGTTACTGGATCAAAACACATGTTTTTTGGGGAGGGGGAAAAGAGCCGTGTTTTGCGAGCGCGTGTTTTGTTTTCTTTTTGTGTCTTTGGCTTGGCAAACCTGATAACAGGACTAATGTATAAAGAATGCTGCGGAAAACGTGGAACGAAAGCAGCTTTACCTTATTCTTGGATGAACTGGTTCTGACGCGTCAGTACAGTATCTTCATATTCCTCTTGCTCTGTTTAGATAAATGTTTCCAGTCAAAAACCTCAGGCTGAAGATTTTGTCCAGACTGTGAGTTCAAATCTTGCCCAATACAGACCTTTCGTTGTAACTCTGTTACTGATAAAAACTTTTGTCAAGTTTTGGAATAAGAGCTCGTTTTTAGTTAGCACATGTTTCAAAGGAAAGTATCCAGGCGTAGCAAATATCATACATGCGACTCAGTGAATTCATGAGGAACAGATGTCATTTGCAGTAAGAAATAAGAGTAGGCCCTTATGTTTTGAATTATTTAAGCATATAAGAGCAAAGAACAACCAAAAGATTAAAAAGAAAGTCTTTTTGCTGTGTTAGTCCAAACTGTACATTCTCATAGTCGTTTAAAATCATGCTAGGAAAGATTAATAATCAGCTGTTGTTGGCAGTAGGCTTTTACTTAGAGACCCCAACCAAGATTAGAGCCCTTCTGTGTTGGGCTGTTTGTGGATATCTGGTAGGAGCCAGTCCCTATCCACAGAAATCTGTGATTCAAAAGTGCTTAGTGAAATGCTTATTCACACTAGGGGTTGCTTACAGGGAGATGCTTCCTGACTTGCCCACTGTATGGTTTTCTGCTTCCTCTGAAGCAGCATCTGAAGAAGGCAACATCTCAGAAAATATGTCCTCATGTCCAGCTGCTCTGTACAAGGAGGGAACGGTCTCTCCACGCTCAAGATGCTGCTACACCTACGTTGTCCTCTGTTGTGGGACACTGTAGCTGTGTGATGACTCTGTTCAGCATAGTGGGGGTGAAATGGTGCCCACTGGTGCCCTGCATGCAGCCTCACCTCTCTGCGGGCTGCGCCGTGATTTCTGCCAGACATTTCAGCTGAAGTGACACATCTGCTAATTTCATAGACTGTCCCTCAATTGTCAAGGACAGAGGTTCAATATATGTGTCTATTAGCTAGGAACAGAGGGCTGTAAAGCTGGAGCATAAAATGAAAAGAGGCATTGGCATCATCATGGTATAAATCACCAGGGTCAATCGTCCTGGTCCAGCTCTAGTCAAGAGAGTGTTGTGGCTGCTGCTTTCATTAGGGCCAAGATTTTTCAGCCAGAACAACTTTTTAAGACAGAGACATGATCAATACTACTGACTACAAAAGCAGTCAGAATAAGGTTTTAAGACCAAATGAACATGTACATATATGAGCTGAAAAATAACCAGTAAGCTAGTAAAATACAAAATAATTCATTTCTCTCCACACCCCTCTGTACATCAGAGCAAGCATGAACATTGTATAGGAATAACTTCTCACTTTTTCTTTGCCTTTCACCTTCAATATTTTCATGAAGAGTCTTTAAGACCTTAATTAAATTTGAAAAGCAAACAAATGCAATAAGCATACATCTGATCCTATCAAAATCACACAGGATATTCCCCTCTATGGTAATAGGATTTTTATAGAAGTCCTGATAGTTCTTAATTGGAATTAGTTTTAAGTAGGAAGGATTTCTAACACCAGAAATTAAATTATTTTTAAAGTCTTTTTGTACTATGATTTTTTATTCCCCAAATACAGGTTCTGTAACAACTTATGGAATAACAACTTATGGAATGATCTAGAAAATTACCGAACACACCACAGCTAGAAGGGCAAGAAATGAAAACAATATATGGAATAGTTATGCTCCCTTTTCAAATTGATTGGAAAAATATACAGTGTTGTAAATCAATGCCTAACACATTACAGCTGTAGTTACTGCAAAATGAATTTTGCCACATATTATAATATAAATTATTGAAATTCTGGGAGTACAAACTATTCAAAACACTGTATTCAAAAAGGAGTTATTTGCCTTTTTAGTTTCATATGTAAGATATGTACAGACTTAAAAGATAAAGTAAAAGTCAGGAGAATTATAAATAATATTACCGTTGAGAGGTGCACAGGAAAAGTCCATCTCAGAAGCACAATACATCTGTTAAGCATAACTCATCAAGTATTTTGTAGATTCTTAGATTCATTGATTGCTCATTAGTCAACCCTTGCTTAAATCAAAATAAGACATATCTAACTGTCTTGAGGCTATTGCCACGAATTCTGTAATCAGTTTTATTTATTTATTAATAAAGTCAAGGATAATCATTCCGGTATAACAAACATCTTTCCAAAATCTACCTCTTTGCATTAGTGTTTGTCATATCCAGTTACCAAGGAAAAGTAGATCTGCAGCACTTATATCTGGTATAAGGCTTAAAGTGAATACTTGTTTAATGGTTTTGGAGGCAATTTGGGTGTTTGTCTAGGCACATATGTTTGTGTCTAGCAGAATGAGCAAGTGCAGGTGACTGTTCCCTTTTGTAAGATCAGGTGTGGTCTTCTCAGGGAATCAAACTTGTACAGGGAAGTCAAAAGGGAAAATGGAGTTGTGGGTCATGAAACTAGAATTTTTCTGTCACAAATGATTACCATTCTTCACTAAGCACACTCCAAACAGTTGGTATTTTTAAAAACAGTTGGGCATGTTTTCCTGTGTGGAAAAAACCAAAAAGATACTTTGAGTTTGTGTCCTGATTTGATATCAGGACAAAGTGTTTCAATAATGGAATTTCCTGTGTGATGAAAATGCTGGTTGTCAGCTCTTTTTAGAAATCTTCCACAGAATCTCCCGAAACAATATATGCAAGCAAATACTGCTGAAGAAAAATCCAGCTATGCTCTTTACACCATCAGGAAACACAGCCCATGATCTCCATACACCCATATACCACAGACTAGAGATAACAGAACATATTGTTAATTTAGTGTTCAATCTCAGTGTTACTACCCAGAAGAGGAATTTTCTCATGACTCTAAGTAGTACCTTAAAGAACATTTCCAGTAGACTCTTGGTTTTAATCTGGACTCTGTTTCTTATCTTCCCTTTCTTTGCACACCTGGCACTCTGACCACTACTCTGATACATTCAGTGGCTGTTAATACCTTTATATATAGTTCTTTATAAATGTACTATTTGTTTTATTATTCGCAAGAACTTTGGGATCTTTGGATGAGAAGAACTCTTGAACTGTGAAATAGTATCATTGTCATCGAATAACGTATTACTGATTCAACTATATTCTGATTGGAAATGAATCATAATACTGAGCGATCAAGATTTTAAAGTAATTAAAAAAGATCGATTTACAATTCACATGAATTTACTCAGAGAAAACTCTAAAGTATTCCAGAAAGAGATTAAAAGGTGGAACATCTCTTAGCTATGCTCTCCCATTAATAAGATGCCACATGATTTCAGTTGATTCCAACCTATGAGGCCAGTAAAGAGCTGCATCTAACATGATTTTGAAAGATACCTTCCTCTATTTTATTTTTCAATTTGTCTCTTTTAGTCCATGTCAGTTAGTTTTCACTGAAAACACTCAGAGTTAACAAGAAATAAAAAAAGCTATTAACTCAAGCTTAAAAGTATTTTTCTTTTTTTTCCTATTGTAATCTTTATCCTCAATTACTAACTACTCTTATTACTGACTTCCTTATAAACTAGTGACCTATAATAATGAAATGCTTGTATTTCATACAATACACCCATTTCTTTTTAAAGATGCCCTTACTTTTAGTTTGTTGGTATTCTTGCTCACTGGGATCATGAAGGTCTGAAGGACACCTCCTTATTTTCAACCATATGTTGACTTCTTGACTCTTATTACCTCTGTATTAGTTCAGCGGTAGTTTTATTTTCCAGTGGTAAATTTATTGTTCAGTTATTATGCCAAAATTAAAATAGTTCTTTATTACAAGAATGTAAAGTAAATTAATAAATACAGTGGCAGCATTTGTGTGTCTTTGTATAAATGAAAAAAAACCTGTTTTAGAAAATCACATCCAGCCAACAACATGGTGCAACAGTAAAGTTTAACATGGAAGGAAAAATGAGATAATCTACCAGAACTCTGCATGAGAATAAAGTAAGTGTATCTATTTGTTTTAGGAAGTAACAGTAAGAACAAAAAAAGTGGTGTCTGTCCGTATGTCCCTTATTGAGTCCCTCAGACTGAGTGCAGAGCCTTTGCTGGTGCAGGCAGTTCCACTGAGTGCATGGGCCTGCATCACGGCCCAGGAGACCATGTTTTAGCAGTGTTAGGCCTGCTATAAATAAGGCTAGTACACAAAAACCATTATAATGTATTTCTTGTACTCTTTCCCCGAGATTTTTTATTTCAACTGTCTTTTGTCTATCTGAGAATGTTTTCACACACTGCCTAAGAAGTGCTGTACTAAAATAAAACAATAGTTTGCAGTTGAGGCCTGGAAATTCTATCAGTGGGCTAGTTTGCTGGAGAAACGCTTCCTAATTTCTGTACAGTGCAAAGCTGACTTCACAAGATAGTGATTTTTATATACTAGGGGGTGGTTTGAGAAAATGTGACCAAATAAAATAAAGTCAGTGTGAGCACAGATGAATGCAGAATGGCTTCTGCAATCAACTGTGCAAAGGAAGACCGAGGGGAAGAGTGAAATGGGGTCACTCTGCCCTTTTGCAATGAAAAGGAAGAGTTGATATAATAATTTGTCATTTTTCTTGGAATCAATTTTCAGGATTCTTTTAATTTATTTTTTGGTTGGAGAGAATAAGGATTATTCAGTGCTGGCTCATGGTGGATAAATAAAAACCTTTTAAGAGCACCAATGGCAGTTAGTGATAGTTTTTCCTATAGGCGGTGTCAAAGGCCTGGGGCATTTGCAGTAAAAACAACCAGGTCCTGTGTCACCTTGTATGTTCTCCAATATCTGACTTTAATCATAATTATGGTCTCCAGTCTGATCCTGCGCTCATCTGTGAAAACCCTTTCCTTTCTTTGAAAGATTTTCTGCCTTCCATGAAATAGTTGGAAGAAAGTGTCTAGAGTGCTCACTGAAAATTCATGGCCTGAAGAGCAAAAAGGACTATTCCATAGTTCTCTATATTTTCAAAGACATTCAGTAAGATTGCATTTAACCATTTTTAACATGGCACCTTTGTGAGTTCCATCATGAAGAGGAGATGTCTATCGTCATCAATATATGTAGACACAAATACTTACTATTCACTCAGTGAAAACAGCTGCTGTTCAGATGACTTAACAAACCTTGTTCTTTCTCATGTTCAAATCAGATTCATATGTGCATGAGTGCTTACAGCAAACATGCTTGTGTAGGCTAAGGTCTTTACTAATGAAGTACAAAATCATAGTGTTTTTTATTTTAACTTATGTATTAACTTTCATTATTTTGAGGAATTCCAAAAAGCTTTGGAGTACAATAGTAAATGCTGAGGCAAATGTGCTCGGGTGTAGTTTTAAGAGTCCTTCTGCAATCCCAGCAAATTCCTGAAGCCGCTGATACATCCTGAATTGGGAGTCCTTCACTGTGTTCTTTACTGGGCAGATATATATATATGCATATGCATATTTATACATCTGTATGTTGCTATACATATATACACACATGTGTATATTTGCATACACACATGTACATATATATGTATGTGTGTATACTTGTATACGCATATATATGTACACATACACACATGTGTCTATATGTGCATGTGTGCATGTATGCTTGTCTGTGTGTATACATATCTATCTATCTGTCTATTTCTGTATCTGTTAGTCCAGGAGGAATACTTCCACCTTTAGCTGCTGGCCCCACTTTTAGAAACCTTCTCTGTATATAGCAAGAGCAATTGCAAAAGGTCTTCAGAGAAAAATGCCAGAGGGAAGGTGAGGGAGGAAGGTTGAGAGACTTTACTCACAGAATTAAAAGAGACAACAGCAGCATACTTATTGGTAGTGGGCTGACTTAGTGTGAGATGCGATTTATGAGTGAGACAGAGAGAGAGAGAAAGACCGCGCTGCATGGCAAGAAAGTTGTTCTGGTCCATTCTGTGTTTCGAACCCCATGGTTACTCACTCTTAATTTTCTCTGTTGGTTTCTCCGTTACCCTTTGGTTCCTCTAGCTCCCAGTGACTGCTCAAGCACTTCCATTTATGCTTTCCACAATATTCTGGAGCATGAAAGGCACTACTGAGTCCAGCTTCTACTTATAACACTCAGGAAAATCACTACTCTACAGACCACGTAGATTGCTGTCTACTTACGTGAAGGAGGTGGCTAATAAAATGGAAAAATGCAAAATAGCCAAGTTAGAAATAGTCTGATGGTGATCTGACCAGGATATTAATGTCAGGAAAATGTGATATAATATCTTGCTATAGGTAAGTTTTCAGTGGAATATGAAGTTACTTGAGTGTTTGTGACTACTGTGAATTACTGTTCACTCTCTTCATAGCATTTGGCAGAATAGACTGGAAGATTAAGATCAGGTAGTAAGAGTTATTTTGCTAATTTTGCTCAAGCCAATATTGAAATTTTACAATTAGAATTGAGGTAGACCTTCAAAATGTTCAGTGCAAACTGTAAAAATCTTTTGACACTTCTGCAGTTCATAAAGTATTGAAAGTAGAAACATTACTATGCCATAAAGAGTTTTAAATGAGTGGTGCTTAGATTTTTCCCAAAGGTTATGCTTTGCTTCGTCGCTGGTCAAATACCTTCTGGAAATTAGATTAATTAAAACTGGCATGTAAAATAGGTTTTGCCCCTTTTTTTAATGTTTTCAAAACAGCCCTGAAATAACAACTTATCATATACACCTCTTTCCTGTGTATGAAGTCATCTTGTTTTCAAAAGCCAGGATAGACTTTAATAAATGCTTGCTCCTGTTAATAAATAGCACATGTTCTTTTATGCATGTGCTCAGTATGTGAAAGGCGTTTTCACCTCTTTTTTGATAGAAAGTTACAAGTGTCTGGTAGAAAATTTAAGGCGATAAATTAAGATTGTTTTCAGAAACATCTGAGAACTCTTTGGATCGTTAAAACCATAAGAATGATACTTAACACTTATATAAACTTTTTTATTTCTTCTAGTCACTAAATAAGCATTCAAATTTATATTTCTTGCCTTTATTAATATATTAAAATCTATACATTTATTAAATTACAATAATCTGTGTTAAAATTCATCATTAGCATTGCAAAGGGAAGCACATGAAAGCCAGAAAAGTGCCATCAGCAGGGATGCCTGTTTGGATGGCTGCATTAAGGTATGGTCTGAGATAGGGGAATTACTGCAAAATCCAAGGAAGTCGTTAGCTTGACACCAGGCTTTCATTTATATCTCTAGTCCCCAGGATTTGATAAGTGCCAGCCAGTAATGGAAAGCACACCACACTGATCTGGTTCAGCGTGTTAAAACTTACAAACTTCTTTTTTTTCTTTCTGGAAAGTTTTAGGTTTCCCAAAGCTTTTAGGAGATTGAATTCCTCTTTACTACGTTTTAATTTTGTGAAGGTGCCTGGGCCTTAAAAAATGAGGAAATAAAATGTGCTTTCAGGTCAGAAGGAAGTGTGAAAGTCTATTAACCTGAATATTAAATGAGTGATTTGTTTTCTAGAATCTGAGTGTTGCTTTTTTTTCACCTCAAACATTTTAATTTGCATCCCATGAGGACAATTGGAATGGCCCATCATTTAGACCTATGCAATTATTCTTGATGGGACTAACTTAAATATTGTACAAATATTTACCGTACTACAAGGCGTTAGTTTTCCTCTAAGCAAGCATAATCTGATTCTTAACACACAACCGCTGCATTTTAAGGCATGACCTCAGTAACTTCTGGAGTTTTTCCTTAAAAGTTTAACTGCAAGAGAAATATGAAGTTTGCAATTGATAAGCACTGAATTTTATTTCCATCAAGGTTACTGATGAAAAATTGCACTCTTTTCTGCCCAGTTTTCTGAATATCTGAAAAGAAAGAAACACATCCAAGCAGAAACTGTGGCGGAAGGTATTGTTTTTAGAACTAGATCCATATGGTGCAACTGGCTAGTTCTGGCCCATAGGATATTTCCATCTGACACGCCACCTTTCTCAGACAAAATGGGAAATCCAGCCTTTACACATGTCAAAAAGGTTATTATAGTAGTGCCGTAAATGATTACATTTATTAAAAAACCCATAACTGTTTTCTATCGGAAGACTCAAAGTAAGTCCTTTGACATGGTTATCTTGATGTGCTTGTTGTGGTAAGAAATGATTTATCAGTAATAATAAAACTGTTCAGGAAAAGAACACAGTCCCCTTTTTTCCTTCGCTGGTGGCATATAAACCATGGGCAAGATTCTACACTTCTGAGGTGATTAATATTTTGTTTTGCTGTTCACAGAATTCCTGCAGACATTACAAGGTAACATTTGGGAGACTATTTCCATTCTTGACATTGATAACTTTCTCCTAATAAGAACAGGGGGTATATAGTAGGTTTATAACTCCCATTGTAATCATTTGAGGAGTTTTATAAACAGGTTAGAAATGTAGCTTCATGGTTGTGCATCTTCCATGATTCTCATAAATGGAAATTTCTTTCTGCTTGTGGTTGTAAAGGTAAAAAATTATATACTGTATAAGTATTCAAACACTGAAGCTCTATATATTTATCTGTTTCCTCACAACTTCACAACACTGGGACTTAAGAAGTAGTACGTGACTGTGCAAAATTTGGAATTAGTAGTAAGTCAAGAGTAAAAAATATTACTATATTTCAATATGATCACTGAAACAGCATCTTTGTTAAGTACTGGAAAAAAAACACCAACAACCAAACCTCATTGTTATTTACATTAATTGACTCTTTATTTGAAAAAATGTGTGGTGCTTGCTGTGTGATTATGTGTGATGGAACATGTACATACATTTGCAACTACACATTCATGTATTTTATACAGATAAAACTGGCTGGTCACTAGCAACAGTATCAAAGTTAAGATTGCCCAAAGCACTTTTATGTTTAAGAGCTTCAAGTATGTCAAATAAAAAGTGATACCAAATGTGTACTGCGCCCTAACGATTGTACATTGGAAGGGTTCTCTGAGGCCAAATAATTCTCTGAGCACTAAAGCAAATGAAGCTTGATTTCTTAATTTGTGCCTTGTGAGCTAGTAACACTTTAGTTAAATATTCAAGTTTTGCATGCCTGAATAGTCAACATAGAGAAGAGATGCTGAATGCTAAAGTCTGGGAAAAACCCTGCAAGAGGTCTTGTCTTGTTAGACTTCAGAGAACCCACATGGGTGAAAAGCTGTTGCTGAAGGGTAATTTTCTTTGGTGGATATAATGCACATTGAGTGATTTTGGGAAACAGGTTAAGAATACACGCAGCTTAGAAATTGTGTTTGCTATCAGGGATTCTTTATTTTTGTCAGCACAGTAACATAATCGGGTAATAGGCACAAGAAAAGACAGATGCATCTGTCTGCTTCTACTGTCACTTGGCCCTGAACAGGTAAACGCCCAGTTCAGGGTTCTTGAAAATTTGAAATAGTTCAATAGTGACAGGAAAGGATGCATTTGTATTTCTGTGGAATTTCAGGAGGTTTAGTGCTTATATTTGGGAACTATGTAGTTGAGCTATCATGTCTGATTTCCATAGAGGTGTCATAGATGGAGACGCTGTACCCAAGAAATGCGTCAGATCAGCAAAGGAAAGAGAGCTATGAATGAACCTTGAGACACATGGAATTAGGATGTTGCATGTAAATGCAGAGGACTAGGGAATGTCCTCTGGGATTAAAAGGACCAGAGCAAATAACCCAACAAAAATTCATTTCCTGTGACATTAAACCTCTTTTCTAGTTACCATTTTTATTTGCCACTTTCTGTGTTACATACGTAATTCAGCGGAGAAAATTCAGAACACAGAATTCAATAAAAAAATTAGCTTAAAATCAACTTTTGTTGTATCCCTACCACCTTGTTCAAATCACCCTGCACATACCCTTTAGCTCTTGCAGTGTACCAGCACAACCATGTGACTCATGTTTTTATGTTCCTCTGCATGGGGAAAAAAAACAAATCCAGTTCCTTACCTATGTTCTGCTTTTTGGTTATGTTTAGCAGAACGACTCTGACCTAGTCTGCATTTTGATTTGTATCAGCTGAGGTTAATAATTCCCCAACTGCAAACTGTGCTACCACATTGTCCTCATTATTGAAAGTGTCACAGGACATTTGTAGAAGCACTTCCCTTTCCTGGTGAAGTGCGCCTAAATCACACACTTGCATCTACCAGCTCTGCAGGACATACCTCTTTTCTGAGAAAAGCACCTGTCTTCAGTTCAAAAGATGTATCGTGTCCTCAGGCTTTCTAAGCTAATACTTAACAAGACTGCTAAACAATGCCAAAATAATTTTGTTTCAGTAGCTCTTCCTTGCATGCTTCTAAGCAAAGGAAAAGTCAGGGAGCTTAGAACCTGAATATATATTCATGCTAGACCTGCTGCTATCATATGTAATTATAGGAAAGAATAAAAATATATCAGCTTTATTTTCTTCTTTTAATTTCTTTAACTTTTGACCTGAGGTTTAAGGGTGGGGTTTTTTTTTATTTTTTGAGGGGAAGATTTTTTTAGGATATTCTATTTATTTAAAACCTTCCCCACCACTGAATACAGCGATGGTGTTTTACTTTGGCTGCCATTAATATTTCATTTTAACTTCAGTGGTCTAATTAGCGAGATACAAGCACATTTATTACTTCTTACCTTGGTGTAAAACTTTAGTCAAAAATCGAAAGTTTTGTGTATTATACAAGTCTATAGAGAAAAAGCATATCATAGAATCTCTTTGTTGAGTAGCCATACTCAAAATCTAACCTCTTATTTAAAATAAATTAGATTTTGCTGCAATTTAAACAAACAAACAAAGAAACCAGGTTATTAACTTCCTTGGCCCTTCTAGAGTTCTTTCATTATATTAAAATAGTATAATTGGTCCCCTCTGCATGAATACATAACGCTGCCAGTAACTTCTACAATTAAATCAAGTTGAAATATCTGTGTTAACTTCTGGGATCATTACTACTCATGAAGAAACTGATAATTTCTCTTTAGGCCATCTTCCTACACATCTCAGAAATTTAATAGTGCCTGTTAACATTTCCCTTTTTTGCTTTTTTTTTGGTTTTCAGAAGGAGTTTAGTCAGCATTCCGCCTGTCCCTGCATTGTGTTAGCCTTCTGACCTACAGGGGTTCATACAAAGGCATGGAGAATTATTTCTAGCATGATGTTAATGTGTTCTTATCCTTTGATGACTGATTTGCTTTTCTTTCTAACATTTTCCTTAAAAGGATTAAAGCAGCAGAACAGAGGACAGAAAGCAGAAAGAAAAAAATTATTTCTTGGTTAGTTGTCAGACATTCTTGCTGTCTAGTCACTACAGTTTCTTCTTTGTACTTTTACACTTTGCATATCTTTTAGTGAGTTCCAGAAATCAAAATTATGCATTATACTTTCATGTTACCCTTGTTCTTCTATTTTTCTTTGCTATCTGTCTCAGTTAGGGACAGTAACTCACTGGATTTTGAAATTCCTCCAGTGGTCTGCAACTGCCGCTTGTCTGCTTTGCACAGCTGTCACTCAGAGACCAATGCCTTTTCTCTTGTAGCTGTTGTTTTATTATCATTTTCTAACCTAGCTATCTCTTTGTTCTGGAGTTATCTACAGTGATGTCAGAAATCCAGACCAGACTTGATGAGCAAGCCTTTTTCCATTCTCAGTCTCTAACACAAGTCCTTCAACTTCTAACTGCAGGAAAAAAACATATAGATGGCTTTTTTAATATTAGAAAGATTGTTTATCTTATTTAAATACTAAAATGGGATAGAAGTCTGGCCTTTTGTTTGTTTTCAAATGAAATGTTAATCCCTGTGAGATAACTTCCAAAACCTTTTAGTTTGATTCAGCATCTTACTCACTGGTTGCCTTGACTTTGGTGGGTTTATTTGTAGATGTAAAGCACTAAGCTCAGCATTAACAGTGTTCTTTTGAAAGTAATTTTGAAGTCAGTTCACAGGTGCTCTGTTGAATTGCAAACAAGCCAATAGTCTGCTGGCAGGGAAGCCGCACTTCAGGGCTGGCACTTCATGATGATGGACAAACACCTGTACGTGCATCTTACAGTCCCATAGCTCCTTCATCCTCCTTGCCCCTGGTGACACTAATCATACACCCTCTATCTTTTCTGTCAGATGAGTTTTATTAAGAAATCCAGCATAGTCAGCCCCCTGCCCAACACTATGAGCTGAAAATGCCTATAACTGGGGAAAGAAAGGCTATTGCTTTTGACAGAAAGTCTTGTTGGATTTGTTCCCCAATTCGCGGTAGGTCAAATTCTGCCTAAACTAAATCATGTCTTTGGGCCAAATCCAAGTGTTAATTCCCCTTTAATGTCTTCCATTCATGGGGCAAAGTTCTCTATTCAAGTGATCAGAGTCACTGCAGCTGAAGAGTCAGCCTATCACTAGGCTGGACTGAGGTGGTATAATGGAGGTCCAGCATGCTCTTTTAGTGCTTATATGTTTAGGACTGAGGAGAGGGACTGATACAGTGAGTTTGAAGTAGTGCTGGCATGGCAGGGAGTTGTTTTGACTCTCCATGTGCTATGGACTGTCTTCAAACCATTGAAAACATAGGAGAGTTTTAAGATGTTACAAAGTTTTCCAAAATTATCAACAATAATAAAGTATTAAGTATCATTCCTGTAATATTCTCAGCTTCTCAGCAATATTCTCCTTTACCATGCAAAACACTAAGTGTTCTCAAATTGCTTTGCACACTTTGACAGATGGAATATCGCTTCATTTTATCTAGATGTCAAACTACATTTAAGTCTCACATTCTTTCATGCAGCTTTGGAAATATTTAGAAATAATGTGCATTTAAAACACTGATAATAGAATAATCTGATACCAGTGGAGCCATAAATTGACGGGATTTGCACATTTTTATTGTGTACTAGTACTGTGAAGTTTTGTAAATTATTATCGGGAAGAGTGGTGGTTTGTCATTTCTGGTTTTTTTTTTGCTTTTGTCTCCTCATTCACTTATGTGTATCCTGATCCCACAGCAGTTAAAACAATGAAAGCTTTACCAGGGCAAGTCCTTGATAATAATTGATAACAAAGTGAAAACAATTTTAAACCCCAACCAAAATGTAGCTAATCCTGTGTATTTGGAATATATTCAGTAACATCTGGCTATTTATTAGTTATCATCAGGAGATATGACCAGCCTTTCTTTTTGTCCTGATTGTAGTAACATAAGAGTTAATGGACAAATATGCATATTTTTCTTCTCTCAATTGCTAAGAAAATTTATTTTTCATTAACATTGTTCCAGTACTCTTTATTTCTGCCAACAACCCTCAGTCTTTGGAAAAATATCTTATGTAGTCCAACTTCACCTCACAAAACTTTAACAAGAAACTTCGGATCTTGGCCATTTTTAAGTCTTTGTTGTTCAGGAAGGAGGACATTGCCACAAATCACAATGGTTTGAGAACAGAGTTCCAGATTTTGAATTCTGCAGCTATTTGTTGCTTTGAAATTATGAGATTTCTTTGGTTTTGTTTTCTGTTTTTAAATAGATTGTACAAATAACAGAAATGAAATGTTTTCAAGAATCATATGCTAAGAATTAAAAAAAAAAAAAAAGCTAAAGAACCCAGTGTTTCTAAGTGAGAAAATGTGTTTTTAGAAAAAAAATGTGCTGGTATTATTCTTTACATGAAATTATCTAAGTATGATCACAGTCTTCTGTATCACATGACTCCTTTCTGCTGATACATGCAATAACATAGTAGGGCAGTGAATGCTATAAAGCCAACATTTACATCAAAAAGCCTTTGGATAATCTTCAAAAAAGCAGGTGTGCACCAAACCTGATGTTTTAGGAAATAAAATAATTGTGCAAGACACTGTAATATTGCATGAAAACAAAGGTTTACATCAGCTCAACTCAGCAGTGCAATGACTTCCTGCTTACACCTTTAGAAATGGAAACTTCTGGTCTCTCCTTCTTTATTTGGACAAGACATGCAGGCCTCAAACCTCACTGTAATTGATGGAAGGACCTACCGCAGTATGAAATACATTTTAATTGCAAACATATTTTCTGTTATTATTCCTTAATTCATGTACATGTTGAAAATATGAAAAACACAAGAATAAAAAAGTAAGGATTTTTCACCTGGTAATATTCATCTTCTCTTCCCCTTTATTATTGACTGTAATTTAAAAAAAAATGTTTATTGATCTCTTCAAGTGCAGAACTGCACTTACTGATAAGAGTTTGTAGGGTTTGCTCCCCCTCTGAATTGTGGCTTTTTCAGGTTTTCTGTATAGGCTGTGCTGTTATGTTCTGTTCTGTGCAGAGTCTCAGGAACTCAGGTACGTGGGGGAGATAATTTGCTCTTCTGTTTTGCCAGTGGTTGCCACTTTAAAGACATACAGGATCTCCTCCACCTTCACCTTCCAGACCGTAAGGTCTGGCAGGGCTTTAGTTGGACCTCAGACTGATACTGACACCCCGCGCAATAAATTGGGTAAAATGCTCCTGCGATTACACTGCTGAGTTATTTCTGAATCTGCTATGATGGTTGTCATAAAGTATTCTGTTTAAATTATGGGGAACACATAAAAGGAGTTGTATCTGATAACTGTAGTTGGAGACGATTTAAATGGACCTTTAAGAGTTTAAATCTTCCCTAACATTTCCCATTAGAAGTGCAGACTTCTGGAAGAGGTCAGCTCGCTTTTAGGTCAACTTACAATGTTTAAAAATATAACCTCATGTGTGGCACTTGAAGACATAAAGTCTCTTGAACATCATAATCAAAACATGTTTGTCGTGATGTGTCATTTTTTGTAGATAACCTAGCCAGGGAGATACTTTGTAATTTGGGATACTCTGTACCTACTCTTCCCAATGCAGAGCACGTTTTTTTTTATTGCAGACCACTGTGAGTCAGGCCGTAGACTGGATTCTCTCACATCCCAAACTAGTGACCTAATCTTCAGTATATGGCATGTGAGCACGCTTTCTCTCTCAGCTTTCCCAACAAAAATTTTGTGGAAACAGATATGTGTCTGAAAAATGTTTTGGCTTGGATGAAACAGCATATTTCGATGAAATTTCATTTAGTTGAGAATGTTCCGACCCACTCTAATTACAAGCCTCTGTTATAAGCTGGTTACGGCTTTGCCAAACATTAACGGGTTGGGCTGAAACTTTCCATGATTGTTCTCTGCCTTAGGCTGAATGTTTTGACGGCAAAGGCTTAACCATTTCGTAGGCCAGAGAAACAGGGGCTCTTACACCACTGTGAAAGTAATACTCTGGAGCCTCTAGTATTAGGAGGAGGAATTGGCAGGGAGAAGACCTCGTGCATTGAAGATGTCTTTTGCAGTTCTCATGGAAATTATTTTGACTTTACCCTTTGACAGTCCCTATCTGGCAGTAAGGCCGCAGAACTAGTAGAACGATTTGCTGATAACCTTCTGTTGCTTCAGCAGTGATCATACTCTGCCTCCACAGAACTGCCTCACACGTCAACTCCACTAAATGGCCCCAGCTCTGAGGCTTGAATGCAGAGGATGAAGCATTGCCCCATTGTCAGAAGGTCCAGGTTGATGTGCAGGGCAGTGAGGACTGCTGTTGCTCTCCTTCGCTGAGTGGTACGATAATAAATTTCTCTTTGAAATTCTGAAACTGGAAATTCAATTCAAATTGAGCTATCATGGCTCATGGACTAGGGATTCTTCAGAGGGTCATTGCTGCCTCAGTACAACAATGTCTTGGAGAAAGAGCCTTTCTCTTTCCCTTCTCTGGTTTCTGCTGTGAGCAAAACTTAGTGCCCTGTGTATGGACTGATTATATTAGTCATCCAAGCCTGTACTGTAGCTACTGATAATATGGGGCTGTAGTTTGCTTTGTGCAACAAGGTGATTTTAATCTTCTGCCCTCTCCACCCCATCCCTTAAGATTATGAGAGTTTTAATGAGGAAGCTTTTGATACTTTGAAATTACTCCTGACTTTAAAAAAAAAAAAAAAAAGAAAAAAGCTACTTATGCATCTTCAGTATTTCTCAAAAGAAGTGACTTTTGTTCAGGAGCAGAAGATCAGAAAGCTACATTCAGTAAAATGTTTAACTAAGTATTAACTTCTGACATGAATGATGTAATTCATTCACAGAAAGCGAAAGAACATTCAGATTTCCCTGGGGCACTGCTTTACCAATATAAAGGCTAACTTACTAGTTTAGCAAGTTACGTTTTAGTGTGCCATCCTCTAGTTTGGACTTTCATGAATCCACCTATTGAAGGCAGCATTTCACCTGCAGCTCTGAAAGCCTTACGAATAAGCCCCCTGTTCCCTATTTCCCAGAACCACAATAAAATCCTTCTGAGGTAATGACTCATAAAATGCCTTACGCCAGTTTCAGCAATAAGTTGTTTTTTTTTCACTTGCTGTGCCCACTCATTTCAGCTTTACAAAACATCTTTTTTGTACTCTGCACAGGGTGGCCTCGTACAGTTATGTCATGGAGCCCTGTGCAGGAGAAATCCCTCCTGGCAGCATCCCGTGCTGCTGGTGGAGGCTGGTTGGGGCTCCACCTGCACTGGGATTTTGCCGGGCTCGCCTTTCACATGAGGGAAACCGCAGAATACAGCTTCCTTCAGCAGGAAAGGCCAGGGCTGGAGCAGAGCTCGTCAGAAGGTGATGGGGACTGATGCTGACCTTCTGTTGCCTCATGCCTGTGTGGATGAAAGACTGGCTTGGGGTCAGGGAGATGACCTTACCAGCGTACCTTCGGTCTCGTACAGCAGCTGTACAGAACAGTGTGGTACTTACACAAAACTCTTGTGACTCATTGGTGTACTGGTTTCAAAAGGAGTTAACAAGCACAGTTCTTTGCTAAAGTAAATACATTTAATTGGATCAGGTTAAATCTCTCCTGGCTGTAACATTGTTACGGCTCGATAACCTTCTCACCACTTCCTGAAAAGTTTTCCATTATTGTTATGAGAAGAAAAAGAGTTTCACTTTTGAAAGAATTTTTGAGCTGAAACTGAATTTAAAGCTGATCTGATATTTTCCATGAATTTTTCCTCATTGAGCATGTAGTAACTGTGTAGTGATTGTATTTTTATGTACAAAAATTTCAACCTCATTATTGTTTTCTATTCCCCAGTAAGAAAATTGAGTCGACTCCTTGAACTGAAAGTGATTCAGTCTCACATTAGTCTGCATCTCCTCACTGTGCTATACTATATGATAGTAGTACATATATGATAAGAGTAAAAGAATCTACTATTTTCTCCTGTGGAGTGGATTTCCTTCCTTTGAGAGGTTTCGTCTCCTAAAATTCACCTGCAGACATTGGAGAGAAGGCTCACGTCAAGGAACATGACTATGGGTAGTGACAAATGTCAGTGGTTTGCAGTGTTCAAGCACCTTTTCCTCTGTGCAGAGTGGTTCTGTAAACAGGATACACTCAACCTGGGAACACCAAGTTGTTATTTATCGGGTGATGTGCAGAGCAGGTAACTGTGTTTTTCAGCTACTACGCTGAGCACTAACATGCTCAGCTCCCCCGTGAGACACTGATGAGATGGTGGTGGCAGGGAGGCTGGACGGCTGATCCATAGAGGTGGTGAATTACTCTATTCCATCCTCTGCTCTTCTCCCACCCCCCACCCCTTGAGGTTTTACACCTTTTGTGCCAGCATTTCTCCTCTTGAATCTGTAAGGTGCTAACTATCATGATTTCAACAACTGCCCTCTGTCTAGGTTTTCACTTTGCTTATCTTGCACAGCTTTGGTTCACGTATGTTCTCACACCTTAGCAACAATATTCTCAGTAAAACTGCCAAGATCACACAGCTGTGCTGTATCAGACAGGGCCTTAGATTACAGACTTCCCATGAGATATGTGATACTGCAGAGAGTTTCTGAGTTAAAATAGTCACAAATGTTTCAGACACACACACAAAATATATATTTAATCACCTGTTCTGGTTTAGAATGAAAAAGTTGCACTACCTCTTACAGAATGAAGGTTCAGATTTTTCATTCACCTCTGTTTAAAACAGTATGAAATATTTGTGATTTGTTATCCCTGAAGATTCTACAGACCGTATACGCAGAACAATAAAATGTGCATATTTATTACTTGATCAACTCGCAAGTGAAACATGTTTTCATGTTATGATTATAGATTTGTCTCCTTAAAAATGTGGCCCTGTATCACTAAGTTTGAACCAATTAAATAGCAGTCCATCCCAACAAGAAGGATGTTGAGAAAAAATACCAGAAGGCCTGTACAGATGAACAAGGAGCTCCTGGTGAAATTCAAAGATAAGAAGGAACTGTAGAGAAGGTGAAAGCAGGGACAGGTAACCTGGGAAGAATCCAGAGATACTGTCTCAGAATGCAGAGACATGGTTCAGAAAGGCAAAGCCCAACTGGGATTGAAAGTGGTGAGTCATGTCAAAGGCAATAAGAAGGGACACTCCTAGTGACAAAAGGAAGGCTGGTGAAAATGTGATTCTGCTGCTGAATGAGGTGGGGGACCTGTTGACACAGGACGTGGAAAAGGCTGAGGTATTGAATCACATCAGTCTTTGCTAGCAAGATTGGCCTTCACGAATCCCAGGCCCCAGAGACCAGGGGTATAATCTGGAGGAAGGAAAATATGCCCTTGATGGAAGATGATCAGGGCCGGGAATACTTAAGCAAACTGGACAAACATAAGCTTATGGGCCCTGATGGGATGTACCCACAAGTACTGAGGGACCTGGTTGATGTCATCACAAAACTGCTCTTGGTAATCTTTGAATGATCATGGAGACAGGGAGAGACACCTGACCACTGGAGGAAAGAAAATGTCACTCTTGTCTTCATGAAGGGCAAAAAGGAGGACCCAGGGAACAACAGGCTGGTCAGCCTCACCTCAGTCCCTGGGAAGGCAATGGAGCAATTTATCCTGGAAACAATTTCCAGGCACATGAAGGTCAACATCAATTCATCAAGGGGATGTCATGCTTGACAAGCCTGATAACCTTCTATGATAAAATGGCTGGTTTGGTGTTTTCTCCGTGCTTTTGTCCTCTGCTTCCATTTCCTTTCCATGTATGAACATTTTTCATGCTCACTGTATCCCCTGAATCACTTGTTTTCCTACTCTCTCTCCCAATTACATATGTCCCTCCAAAGCAAAGTTAATCCTTTGTACCATATTCTTCATTTGTTTTCCACAGAATTGGAATATTCATCCAAAATATTCCTTGGCACTTATTTAACAAATGGAGATTTCTTATTCATTCAGATTTGTTCCTACTAATCATTCCTTTTAACAGTCTTTCTACAATAATTCCAGCAAAAAATGTAATAAAAGCTGCTTTAATCTTTGTACTCCACAACCTACCCACCAGAAAAGACTTCTAATCCTTTTACTGCTGGGTATATGATCTGCTTTGATTTCTCTGTCATTTTTTTTTGCCTATTCTGTGGCCATCGCAAGGACTCTTACCCCACATCAACACTGGAAAACAGTGCCAAATTACATGCCAGATCTTATGTCCATACAACATAACGCTCTCACTCACCAAAACAGCCTAGATCTAAACTCTCTGTGGAAATGGTCCATGGTGTGAATTTGGATGGCCTTATATAAGTAGACACATTGTCCCTTATGTCCCATCTGAGGTAACTAATGCACAGTGCTACATTATTCTAAGAAAATGCAATGGCGAACATAATAGAAACAAGCAAATCTGGAGATAGCCTTACATACAACACAACACTGAAACAATGAATTAGTACCTCATCCTTGGCCAGCTAGCACACTCAAAAGTAACTATATACCTCTGCCTTCTTTATTTTTTTAAGCAAACATAGAATCATGAAATAATTCAGGTTGGCAGGGATCTCTGGAGGGTATCTACTCCAACCCCCCACTCAAAGCAAGGCCAACTACATCAGGTCACTATTGGGATACGAGGGACAAATATTGACATACTGTTCATCACATAAAGTATTTGTGAAAGTGTGAACATTAAAACGATTATAATACATGATCTAGGTGCAAAGCCTATTGAAGGTCAGTAAGGCTACTTCTGTTCTACTAAACCAAACAGAGCCAGGGCACAGATTTTGTGTACATTCGACGATACGGTCTGAGCATTTTTGACCAGTTCCCTTACCCAAGATTCACATTTTTGTCCAAGCAGAGAGATTGTCCTTGAGGAAGGAAGGAGAAAGAAGATGCAACAGCAGAAAGCAATGACTTTACCAGCTCCTGAGCACGAAGGAAAAGGAGGGGCTAGAAAGGGCTGTATTTTCTTCTTACTATGCAAGGAAAGTGCTCTTATTCTAAATCTTTCAAGGAGTTGCAGGCTGATACACTCACAGTGAATCATAATTCATATCATGAAGTCAGCAAAGATACTAGTGGAGTAGAATATGTCACTTGTCATGAAAAAAGAGCATCATAAATTAGCACAAAAATAGATTTTATTTTTTTTTTCATAAATAGAGTCATACCACTAACGGAATTTATTTTACCTCCTCCATATACAGCTCTTACACAGTTGTTGTCTCTGACTGCAAAATCGTGCCTATGATTTAGATATATGTCAATTTCTCTGTTGCTTTGGTAACATCCATCATCTCCTAAATTGTACAAGTTTTATCAAAACATGAGTTCTCAATTTTTGAACCTTTTTGTCTTTAAAGCTAAAGGGATGCTGGTACTTTATTACATATTCTATTCATGTATAGTGGTTCCAGCTTCTTTCCATCACGTCACTTTATGAGGAAATTCTTCTGTGCATTTTCCATGGAAAACCTCTTTAAAGTGAGCATTGCAATCTTTTCTCTTTGCTTCACTTATGCAATCCTGATGTTGTTTCCCGTTACACAGAGATAACTAGCTATACTAATCTTGGAATACTGAATAGCAAATGGTCCAAAGCACTCTTTATTCAAGTGGAATGTCTACAGCTTCTATGTATAATTTGTGTTTTCATTTGTACTCAAAACCATTTGTTTCCCCATGCGAACCATTACCATGTACATTTTCATCCCAGGCAAAAGTCACTGGGGAGTGGTAAGTAATTTTCATGGATGTGTGAGCTGTTCAGTCTGATAACATGATGTACAGATGTGTCAGAGACACAGAAGATGGTTTTAATAGCTATATTTTGCAAGGTCTGAAGAACAGTGATATGGACGTCACAGATGAAGAGGATAGTATAACCTTAGTGACTGATTTGTTCCAAGTAAGTATGTTTGTTTTGTTTCGGTTTTTAATTTTCATTTAAGCTTTTCCTTCTTTGTATATTATGGGCATCTCACAAAGGAACTTCATTAAGTAGGTTAAATCAAGGGGGAATTTGCTTAAATGCAAATAGCAGCATGGATTTCTAAAATATTTAGTCTAAGCTGATGACATGAATGAAAACTGTACACTATTTCTCTCTGAACCACAAAATTTTCTGGTAGTTACATAAATGATTGAGTAAAACATTTTCTTCTCCATTGAAAATAGGGAAGGTGCTATTTTGGCTTGATCTGTTACCTCTTATACATGAAAAATATTAATATCTGCTTCACTTGGCAAGTTGTTTATTTGGTTCTCTTCTTTTACAAAAATATTCATTGAAAAAAGCTATTTATTATTTTATAGTAAGGCAGAGCTCTCTACTTTTTCTGAAATGTATGTGAGAGAGTAACTGTTCACTCAGTAAGAAGGAGCCTTCCTAGAAATGTTCACATTTTGTTCCACTTTTGTAAGTAATAGGAATTTACGTTTCTTTGTATGGATCTTTTACATTTCTTTGTACACTGTAACAGAATATTTAAAATATACTGGAATATTCCTAACTGGGGAAGGACTTTTTACTCGGGCACGCAGTGATAGGATGAGGGGGAATGGCTTCAAACTGGAAGAGGGCAGGTTTAGATTGAACATTAGGAAGAAGTTTTTCACTTNCGTTTCTTTGTATGGATCTTTTACATTTCTTTGTACACTGTAACAGAATATTTAAAATATACTGGAATATTCCTAACAGCTTAATGAATTACATTTAACCGAATCAGTTAGTATTTTCTTGCCCAAGAGAGGCTGAAATTCATTAAGTAATGACAAACATTCATGTATTCTGTAAGTTAAACAGCAAACAAGGATAAAACTCATCAAATGTTTGTACAAACTTGAAGTTTGAATGCAATATCAAGGACTATATTTTAAAGCTTTCAAGAGATATCTGTGGTAAAAGAAAAAGCTAATTCTGACATCCATGGTGAGCCATGTGGCTCACCCCACTCTCAGTGTCTTTGGTAGCATCTCCTTCTGCACAAGAGTAGTTCCCACACCTCTCTTTGAAATGCAGGTGGACTTGGGTGCTGGGGTGTAGTAACTGGTTGCAAGTTCACCAGTGTAAGTACATGGCATCTTTGATGTAGGACCCGTACATTGAGGTGCAGTTTCAAGTGGTTGAACCTGGGGAAAGGTTGAGCACTGCTTGTGTCTTTAGGCATCCCTGTCTGGGCTTCTTCAGGCTTTGGCTCCTCGCTTAACACCCTTGAGGTGTGCCAGCACGGTGTTCCTCTGACGGCACAAACAACTTCACCAGTTGTGTTTTCTCATTGTCCTCTCATTGCTTCTGCTCCATAAATGAAGGTGAGCTGCCCTTTCTGTCATGATACAAGTTGCGACAGATGTCGTACAGTCCCATTTCGCTGTTAAAATTAGGCAGTCCCTAGCAATTTCCAGGAATTGCCTAAATCTTACCCAGTTGTAGAACGGCTGTGAGCTGCTAATGTGATATATCCCTTAAAAAAAAAAAAAGTCAAAGGATGTAACCGCTTTATCAGATACAAGGAAATATTTCAGCAACGACAGGGAAGTATTGGTGCTGTTGGACAAAGCATTGGTGACAGACTCCGGTCACTGATGTTGAAGGAAAATGACTTCATACTGCACTGGGTGCAGAGAAGGGCCAAGTGGAGAATGGGAAAAAGGGGGGTTGGTTCTAGGGAATAGGTACGCTTCACAGTGTAATACAGCGCAGAGACCTTGACGGGGCTGCTTAGCTTAAGCGCCACGGGGGCTGTTGTGGTGGTGCAGCCCGCAGAATGAGGACAAACTGCACAGATCGGGGAAGGGGATCCACACTGCACTTTTACTCTGGACTCCACACGTGCTGCAAGAGGGCCCAGCCTGTCCCCGTCGGGGGGCATGTAACTTGTTTTTAAATGTAATTGTCATGATTTATTCAAGTGATTTTGCATCTTGGTGCCTGGGTACGTCTTGATGTGGAATCAAATTTACTCCTCTACTTGGATTGTGGAGATAAGTGGTGTTTATCTTTAGTGACGATTTACCTCACCTACTTGGCAAGAAGTAGTAGTAGTACGGTTTTGTGGATCACTTTCTTTTTGCAACAGTAACAGATAGATATTTGACACCTGGCAGTCACCAAACGTAGTTGTGCATGTGCATTCATGTTCTCTTCTAACAAGAAGGAAACCAGGTTTTGCTACCCCTGTGTTGTCATCACCAAGAAAAAAGAACAGAAAATAAACAAGAAAATCTGGATTTTTTTTTAAGTCTTTGTATTTATAGCAGAGTTTTCCACTTCTTTCTCTGGTAATCAGCAACAAGACTTTCGGAGAAAGAATATGACAGGGAGAGTGGAATTAATTATGTTCTGAGGGGACAGGAAAGGAAAAAAATGCTTATCCAGGGCTACTCTCCCATTTGTAAGATTAGAAAAATGAAGCGACTGAACTGAAGTTTACATAAGGTAAATGTGATTGAATTTCACAGCAGGAAAGAGAGGCAGAGGTGTTAATTAATCATTTGGAGAACAGTGGTAGCTCCCTCAAACTCTTACAATTCTTATTTTTTAAATTTTATTTCGTAGTGGGAGTGATTTGGTGGATCACAAAAACAAAATAAAAACTTTTGGAGGGATATTTTTATATATCTCTATATTTTTTGTATATCTATTTTTATATATCTATATATTCTCAGCTTTTTATTAGAACTTTTTTTTGTGTAATAAGTAAACTAATCTAGGCTATTTGCATTGCATTTCGGTCTTAACAACCCAAGAAAAGAGTATCTTCTGTTATTAGGATTTAATCTACACATCCTGTTTATACTTCCTTTTGGAAAAATCTTATCGAGACAGCCATGTTAATTATTGTAATCCTCTTTTATTTTATGAGACTCATTCTTATGAAGCACTTCGATAGACCTCAAGAGGTATGGGATAAGAAAAGTTGCATTCACCACAGCCATCCTTCTTTCTACATGAAAGAAAGACCTTTCTCTTTGACATAAATCAGCATGTCCACACTTTTGGTCAAAGCAGTTTCTATTAGGAATACTGTTTTCCAGAATAGTTTTCAAATGGCTGTACTGGCTTTTCCAAGCCACCTACCACATTGGTGTTTACATATCACATAAAGATTCCACCTTGGCTCTAAGCACCTACTTTATCTAGCTGGCTAGTTTTTGTGAACGATCCTCTGAAGTAGCCCGGTTCTCTCCATCAGTTGCAGGGGAGGACCAAGCATTGCGCTTGGCATCCCTGGGAGTCTGCGGTCTCCCTGGAAGTCTCTGTGTGCACGCCTCCTGCAGAGCTGCCCACAGGGCCGACTGTGGGAAAGACCTCATCCCAGGCCATGTTGAATCGGTTTCTGTTTTTATGAGACCTCAGATAAATGGGGGGACAAGTGTACTTATTTAAGCACAGGGCCATAGAGATTCCTGTTATGATTTGTCTCTGACACCAGTTTGTATCAGCCTGTACCGTGGGGCAGTCTGACTGCACGTACTGGGGTTGATGGTGCAGGTTTCTGCCCTCTGGGCTAAGGACAGCACCGTGGATAAATGTGTCTCTGGACCAGATCCGGGCACTCCACATCGGACACTTTAATCAGTCTCAACTGTAACTAAACCACTCTCTGAAGGTATCCATCTCTTTTCACTGATTACAGAGTAAGGTTAGAAGACCAGCTTTTAGGAAAGCTAAAATTAGGTGAGCCCCAGCCTTTCTGCATAATTAGATTCATTGGTCACAGTAGGACTCTCCATGGGATAAGCTACAGCTTTGTGTGAAAAGGGTATCAGAACCAGCCATTTTGCCGAGAAATACAGTTGCATTTCTGTTGGTGGCCCAGTTTGGCCAGCGATCGTGGAACACCTTTGATCAGTATCATGTCACTTGTCCATAATGTGCCTCTTTCATGAATGAAAACAGGGGCATGAAGCACTGGAGCGACAAGTCCCACATAGCACTGTAGCAGTTCAAGAAGATGTAGTTCCACACTGAACTCGTGGAAATAAAATTACGTGGAGGTTGTGGGGTTTTTTTAATGGTTGAAGTGTTTGAGAACATTTCTATTTATGTTAAACACAGAGACAAGTGTGAGGGAGAGAGGGATGGAGAAAGAGCTCATGTTGTTCCAGTGCAGTAATGATTGTCAAAATTATATAATCCTCTGCAGGGTGGAAATTCCCTTCTTTTTTACAAGCCAGCTTCTCTGAAAATGTGGTGTTAACTTTAGTGATGGGTATGTGCTGCCTTATTTCAAAGTCCTTGTTTGCCTAAAGTGGAATCATAATATTGCATAACTTCCATTTTTGTGGCTTAGTAGAGATAACCCTTTTATTTCTGTTATTAAAAGCTGAGTTATCAACACGAACAAGAAACCCTTTCAAGAGTAATTAAAGGAACAGCAGGTTAATTTGTCAGGTTTCTACAAATGTAACTAGTCCCAAATGAAAGCGGTTAAACACAGTGGACCACTGAGGGTGATGCAGTGTAATTCCACACAGATCCTTAGGTCACTCTTGGTTTAAACTGGACAAAGATCTGGTCCCTTCTGCTTTTGCTGCTTCTCTCCCTTTTCCATGCTTATTTTCCTTTGCCTTTTGGTAATACATCGTTAGCTGGTTAGACTTAATCAAACTCTCTGATGCCAGAGCATGAACTGTCCTCAGTGTGAACGAGGACAGCATGCCCTCCTCCATGCACTTTTAAACTTTTCAAGAGCCCCGGGCAGTTCTCAGGCAGGTCACGAGAAACCCTGATTTAAACCAGGACATAAGCATTTCGCATGGCTCATGATGGCTTTTTGAGCAAGGGTTAATATTGCCCTGTAGAGTATTTTATAACCTTCTTTTGCCTTTGTAGTATTTGAAAATAAGATGATGTTAATCATCAGCTGCCAACAGTATTGATCTAGTGCTGAAAGAGGCATAATGACATAGGCTGAAATCTTAAGCAACCGGTCAAACCACTGCATTCGTCCAAGCCTCCTTGCAAAGCAGCTCTTTGCCCCCTGTTATTATCTCATAGAGCAATATTGTACTGATACCACAAGTTACTGTGTAATAGCAATCGTGGCTTCCAATACATCTACCATGCAGTTACCACACACTTAACACAAAATACTGCATTTTATTTTGTGGTAATCCAGTAAGCGAGTCACACTGCCAGGCTGTACAGAAAATGAGTGCTGTGTATCAGAGGCAGAGAATGTCTGGTGCTTTTTGTGGGAAAAGGCCGATCTGATAAGAGTGCAATATTCCTCCAGAACTGTTCTTTTCTTCTTCTGCAGCTTAAAATGGCTATCCCCGCTTTACTTTAACCTGTTAGCTACCGTAGACATAGACAAAACTCCCATCTACCAAATTTACAGTATGTAACATACTGGTGCTCCACAAGTTTCAAAGAAGATTGTATAAAGCTAGTTAATTCATAAGTAAAAGGAGCATTAATTCAACAGCCAGCTGTCTATGGCTGGAAAGAATGGATGGATCTACATCTGTTTTTTGTGTGTTTGTTCCAATCCTCCTATTTTAGTGGACAGAGGGACTTTTTATATACCAGTAAGTTTCATTGTCAGCTTCTTTTCCTGGGATCAGTGGTGGTCTTCTACATTTGGGAGCTAAGCAAGTGAGGCTTAGCAGTGTCAGTGAAGACTCAAAGTTATATGCATATGTATTTTAATTTAGAAACAAATATTTTTAAAGGTGTTTTTAGTGTATGGAGTTCTTTAACATACTAGATCTTAGTGATCTGAGAACTTTCTGGAGGTGAGGGTCCAGATGAGGGTCATCATCTCTACTTCTCACAAGGCCATGATTCTGCAGTACCATTTATACACACCAGGGCATTCAGTGATCCAGTTTCCTGTAAGTGTAACACATGCTTGAGTTGTAATATGTCTCTCTAAAAATAATACAAAACAGCTGTTCTAATGAAAAATTGCATATTTTCCTTCAACTAGAAAATTCAAATATTTTTAATTTTGCAACACAGCAGTAGAGATGTTCTCTAAAATGTTGGGGATCAAGATCCAAATGTTCCTGGACCAAATTCTGAGTTTATCTAGTAGGACATGTCTGGCCTATGATGAAGTCTAGCTCACCTCTCAGGAAGCTCGCAGAGTTTCATGGGAACAGCTGGAGACAGATGTGGGCTCTTTCCATGCAGCTTATTCAGCTACACAGGGGACCCTGTTAGCTACCTGAAGTCACGGTGATTTCATTGACACCTATAAACACCACATCGGCGCCAGGATGTGAGGATTATCAGCTGCCACCTCATCTTCTAACCATAATGACAAAATTACTTTAGTTAACATCACTGTCTCTCAATTTTTACAAATATATTGAACCCAATTCTGGCTACAGACAGCGAAGCCAAGAGTATTTTGCGTCTGTATTGGAGAGTAGATTTAGATCCATTGTGTTAAAGTAAACTGATAGCTTCAATTATTAAATGCAAGTACTTGGCCAGGCTTTAGTGAAGGAGGCCATTAAAGTTTCTGAGATCCTTTTTATTTTGGTTACCAAAGCCTGTTTCCAAGAGTCAGTGTCTGAATCCTGTTAAAGCAGGACTTTCCATCATTTTCCATTAAAGAAAAAAAGTCTGAATTGGGCAGTATTACCATCGCACTCAGACTTCTGCCAAAGCCTCTGCTTGGACTGCACAGCTGCCTTTAAGACGTTTGAAAAGCAAGTCCTTCCCTGGTATATCTGAAATCCCTCCCTTTTCAAGCGAGACTCATATTTCTTTGGAAATGTAGCAAGAGAACTGTTAAGTATGAAACACCAGCATGTAGGATCAGCTTTAAAAAATTTACTTGCATGCCTTAAATGGGGCTTAGTGGGATATAAGACTCCGAAGCACAACATTAAAATTACCCACCCCCTCTTCCAGCTGCCCATCTCAAATCATGATGCCTCCTTCATTAAGCTGATGGTTCCCGTCCTGAATGTCTGAACAGGATGGCAGAGGATGGTGAGGAGGAGCCTGGCTGGGTGGGCATCCTCTGGACATCCCTTGCTTGAGGTGCTGGTGTCCAACACAAAGTGCAGTCACTGATGCCAATTTTTTAAAACATGGTGCCTGGAGGAGCAGGTGCTCATCATCTGCTCCTGCCCTGTGCCCAGCACATGGAGCAAGATATGGGAAGAGGTCGGTCTGATCTGGTCTTCAGCCAAAGGGTGTTCACCAGCACTTGTCCCACCCTGAGGTCACCGTTTTGGCCCCTGCCCTGTTGGCTGGGCTGCAAGATGGCTCTTCCCTTCCCGCATGTTTGGGCCATGGAGCAAAAAAAGGGGAGAGGACGTGAGAGAGGTCAGGGCTGTGACAAGAGCTGCGTCCGTCCTCTATTCCAGCACCAGTGTCCCTCCCTTAGGAAACCTGTGCTGAGGGACTAGTCATCTCCAACTGCAGTCAGCACCAGAAATACGAAAATTAAACCAGACACCCACAATGTCAAGAGGTAGCAAAGGTGGTTAAAACCAGCTTTGAAAACTCACTGGGAAATTTAATTCGGATGATTGCTTGGCAGTCTAAGAGAAAGTTGTGGAATGAAGCAAACAATGTTGGATAAGGGCAACAACAGCAGCCACTAAGCTCTATTTGAGTTTTTCTTTTTTGTTTTGCAAAGAGACTTTAGACAAATTTATGTTTTCTAAGCACATGTTGGTTAGTATAACCCTATAAGAGATATCAGAGGAGCCCCACAGATCTAAAATCTCACAGTGGAAGTAGATAGTTTTATTTGTTTAGTCTGAATTTCAGCTACATGGCATCTTCTCTAAAGCAAATCCAAGATATTTTTGTGCTTGGTCATATCTCCTTCACCATTCACGACTTGTTCTGAGAGAAATGCTATTTCCACCTTCCGGCACGTTCATCGGTGTTATTTCCTACGGTCAGCATCTCCCTGATGGTGGCAGATGTACATGTCTTCTAAGACATTAGCTGCCAAAATGTCTCTAATTGCAGATGACAGAAGTTCACCTGAACTTCCAATGTCTTGGTGACTGAGGGTGACCAAAAGGAAAGCAAAGAAGTACTTGTGCTTGCTGTTTCTGCTTACCCACTTTCTGAACTCAGTGAGAGCAAAACCAGGGGTGTGTTAGCTGCAGTGCTTGTCCAGGAAAAAAAAATAACGCAATTCCAAATTTCCAAGAGAATTGAAAAGAAAGTTCAGTTTCATCATGAAGAACCCTGATTGAAAACTGAATGATTTTTTTTTTCAGAGGTACTTGGTTTGCCCAGCTAAATACAAAGCAGATTTTAAAGCTGATGGATTTGTTTCAGTTGGCATTTTGTTGATAACTCGTAGATCCCAGCTTGATCACTCTGTAAAATTTTGAAATATGTTTTCTTAGTGCTGAAAAAATAGGTTATATATCTTAAGCACCTCAGGCAATGAAAATAGGAAAATTATTAAAATTGAACACTTTTATGTATAAAACATAAGTGCCAATAAATCATACTGTTGTCCCTCCTCACCCACCCTACCAAAACAGTTATTGTTGCTGTTGCTAGCAATAACTATTAAGTGATTTGGTCCAACAGCTTCCATTTGAAGCATCTACTTTAGCCAGTTCCTGGACTGAGTTTTTCAGGCCTTTTCCCTGGATTATGACTTGTTCTTTTTTCATTTGTGATACAGCAGAAGTGGAGTGAGGGTGCTGACGGTGTCTGTCGGGCAGTACCCATGTAGAGCTGAGCTGTAGCCGGAGGGCTCAGCCTTCCTGGACGTGAGCCCTCAGCTGCCGGCGAAAGCTCCAAAGCACGCTGATGGTGTCATGTCCGTGCCACCCACTCTCACAGTTTTCCACCAGTGACACAGAGCTAGCAGCATGACTCCTGTCCTTCATTTCTTCAATAAACTCTACGAGTTGCGAATGAGTGGTTACGGCCTTTTCATATATGTTAGCGTGCTGTGCTGAGGCCCCTCTGAACCTCCTCATGCTTCAGCATTGCGCTGTTTATGATGGGTCAAAGAGGAAAATGGCCTTAATAAGTGAAGCTCGGGGTTGTTTTGTACTGGTGAAGTGCTGTGTTTTCTTGTACACAGTTTTTCTATAGAAATTTAAAATTCTGGACAAATTCCAACATTTTCCCCCTTGGTGAGTATCTACCATCCACACCACAGAGTTTCAGTTGTAATAGGGAAAAAGCATATATTTGTATACCATATATCTTATCTGTTATTACTGCATTAGCTGAAATGTGCACTAACAACAGATCTATGAAGGTAGATGGGGTCTTTTCTTAAATTATGCATTTGGAAGGTTTAGCTGGTCTCTTTTTTTTTTTTTTCCCCACATTGTTTTCTTTCTTAAGGCTTCTCTTATGGTACCCAGAAGATAATTTTTACAATGTCCTTAATGTAACCTAAAGTTGGGCTTTCATTTTATATTGAGGCTTCTGAATGAAATGGTTTGCCTTTTGAGAGTGTGAGATAGACAGCAAACTGTCTTGGGATTTGCGGACACTTAGGATCTTTGAAAAATTGCTCATCCTAAATGAGGAATTAGAAGCCTAATTTAAGGTACTTTTACTGTTTTGCTTCTAAAGCATGACCCAAGCCTTTCAGTGTGTGGAGCATATGTCCTAAAGATTATTTTTTATTAATATTACTCAGTTATAACTAAATTTCACTGTCAGGCTACAAAGAAACCTGTGAGTTTCCTGTGCGAGCCGTGTGTAAACTTGGCTAGTTAGGAAATATTCACACCTTCAGAGTACAGCATGTGTTGTTAAAAGATCTCTATTAAAGTCTTCAGTTTATTAAACTGACAAATGGTAGGAAACTTTCAGACCTCAAAAGCTATGATATCATTTCATTTTAAAACAACCCCACCAAAATCTCACATTTCTTAGCGTGAAAGTAACTAAAACTGTACATGTGTCATTGCAGGCAGCACCTCAGGTTTGGTCATCATTAGCTGGGGTTCTTGTGTTTAAATCAGAGCCTTTAAGGCCTGTGAAAGTAAAAAAGGAGAACCTGAAACCTTCCATTTACAATTGTTAGGGATTAACCTTTATTCCTGAGTTTCAGATACTATATCCTTTCATGGATTTTAGATAATGAAGAGAAAACTTCTGAAAAAGGTGTTGTTCCCCCCTTGCCCCTGCAGTTTCTAATAGCGGTGACACTTTACACAGCGCAGGTACATATTGCTTAGACGTTTAAAACACTGTCTAATTAATGCATTTCTCTAGCCAGATATCTTAGCGCTGCTTATACAGTTGCAAGTTATTGCTTAGGTCATTCCATTCCTGTGTTAATTCAGTAAAAGCTCCTGTATCGTCCCTGCTGGCCTGGCCTGGGGCTCCCATCCTGCAGTGCGTTAGCCAAGATGACTAGGCTCAGCCTCTTCGCTCCCTCTGCTCTCACACGGTCACCATCAAGTGCCTTGACCGCTATCGGGGTCTGGCAGGGAGGAGAGAGGAGGCGCGGGATACTCCCTGCAGGGTGCTGATGATAAGGCAGGCAGGTTGGAGCAGGGCATTTCGCATCCCGTGGCGCCAAGAGGTGAGGTGAGTGGAGCCTCGTTTCTCAGGCGCACCTTTCACCCCCTTGGGTTAGCCCCCAGGAGCACCCGGCACTGTTTCACGCAGCGGCAGGAGAGATAAGGGCGTCTGACGTGGAAGCGTCCCTGATGGAGGGTCAGAGAACCGTTGCGATACGCCGTGCCCTTGAACTTTGGCGAGATACGGCAAGAAATCTTGGATTCGCTGCCAGCAGGGCTTTTGGGTTGTGCTACAGAACAATTCAGACTGTTTGTAAACCCTGTCTGTTGAGGAGGACAGAGATTAAGCATCACATCTTTGAATACAATTTGGAGTTGTTTGTTAGAGGCTGATGTGAAAAAGAAACTTTCTGGTAAATGCCAAGATGAAACATTTTAGCCAAGGAAAGTGATTCATTGCTTTTGAAAATGTCTCCCCATGTTTTTTTAGCCAAACTACGTGTGCAGCATGACCCAAACTTACGAAATAACTTTGACACCCAAGTTCCCCAGAATTTTTCTATTGTTGACCTTTTTGTTGCGAAATTATATTTGACCAACTCACTTTCTCTACAGAAAGAAATAATCCTTCCTACAGATCCAAAAGATCTGAGTGATGCCAAGCTATAAATACACCCGTGACAGGCACAATGTAAGACTTAGACTGGAACAGGTTGTTGAACTGGTATTTCTGAGTTATGCAGGTAAGTTGGAGAGCACGGAGAGGCACCTCTTCATGGCTATGAAGCATCCTCCTAATCTATGAAGCATGTACTCATCATCGCTGTGGAAAATGCATAGATTTTTCAGAACAAAGAGAAGACAAGTAAAAATGGCATCCCAGCGGATTCAGGGGGGAAGGGGGCAACCTGGTGAGTCCAACAGCAACATGAACACAGATGAAATGCGGAGTCAACGTGAGAGCTAGTACGGTGCCTGACAAACTTGCTAAAGGACTAGGTGGTGCTGCCTGGGAAATATCTTCCATTGCTTAGCTTTACTTGTTTACTTTATAAAGCGGAGGAGAAGTGGAATAAAGGGCTTACAGTTCTTTTTTCTTTCATCAAGGAAAAAAGCTGAGTGTTTTGAAGAAAATAATACAATTCAGGCCCTTCCCATGAATAAGTACTTCATTCCAGTGTTAAATATTAAGGAAATGAAGTACAAAATTAGGTATTAAATAAAGGAAAGAAGATGTTTGTTTAGTGCTGTAGGTGGCTTTGGCAGGATTTGTTTGTTCTGGGTTTCACAAAGAAGTCCACAACTTATTCCTATTTGTTTATTTGTAGAGATGCTTGTGTTTCCTCATAACTAGGTACCTCTCTAGTAGCTATTCGCAGACAGAGGTAGCCACAGCTAGTCTTTGAAACTATCTTGCTCCTTGGAACTATTTGGTCCTGTAATTGTCTATAAAAGCTTGGATCCAGTGCTGATGCTGGGAATATTTTATTGCTCACCAAGGAGCACTTGTGGCTATGTTTTGATAGCCAGGTTTGTGGTTCTGGAAAAGTTCAGGGATTCCAGGAGGCCATAAGTGCAATAATGTTATTGTATCTTTTTAGTGAAAAAGAGGAAAATGCTAGAGGCTAGCGAAACAAGTGTCCATAGCAATAATTATCAATAATAAAAGAGCATCTGTGGAACAAAATTTATACTGTAAAACAGTGAGTGTCAGCTTTAATTTACTTTCATCAGCTGAAGATAACAGCTGAAGGTATACAACTCACATGATGAAATATAGCAATAAGCATCACATTTTTTAATTCTAGAACACCCACCAGTTTATATATATCAGCGTCATATATTTTTCTCTCTTGCAATGCTGCAGGGAGTCCACCTATTCTGGATGAGAAACACAATTGAACACAGTCATATTCTGTAATGAGACACAGAGATTTAAACAAAATTCTGTTCGTTTTGTCACCATAGATTTCAAGCTGAATTCTCAGCTCAAGACTTCTGGAAAAAAAGAGTCACACTCTCACTGCATTTGGGAAATACTGGAACATGTTTTAAAAGTCTGGCTTAATTATTATTCAGGCATCTTATTTACCAGAATAACTGACTTTATTCCGAATATTATAATAAAATTATTTATGAATTTTCTTATGAAGTTTTTTATATGGAGTATCAGGACATAAATAATTTATACACATTGTTGTAGAATGAAATGTTACTGAAAATGTAGAAAAACACGTCTGGGGAAGGTAAAGGAACTCAGACCCTCTGAGGTTTTTTTGGTTATATTCAGGCTGTCACAGAGTTCCAGCATGAGACTCATATTACTTTGCTGCGTGTTCCCTACTTGGACATAGACAGCATGTCTTACACTTCTTTTGTTACACTCTTTTATATTTAATGCTCTTTAATTTGCTGAAGACCTCAATAACAAATCCTTCATTCACACCCAATTTATGCATCTTCTGTTCTATCCTAATTTGTACGCTGTACCATCACTATAGTACTTCAATGATTCCCAACAGACGTATTTAATAGCCATCATGAGTACCAGTCCTCTTAAAGGGAGGGTATGTGTGTAGCACAGTGACTATTTTGTTTTAATTATAGATGATGGGAACCATTTATCATGAAAAAGGGTACATTTTTTCATGTGTGTGACAAAAAAGGAAAAGAAATGTGATGTATGGTATCACGCTTGGAAAAGGGATGATGACTTTCCTGATGGAAGAGGTTTCTAATGGCTTCTCATTCCCACCAAACTTTCTTTAATGGCTGTAAGGTGTAATGGTGCAAATTATGGACCTTGCAAATTAATGGAGCATAACACTGTGGGCAGTTCTGCACAGCTGTTTCTCACTCTACCTACATTTTAAGCCACCTGATGGCAAATTGACTTTAATCTGGCTGCTGTGCTGGGCTACTGAGCTCTGAGAGAGACGGAGGGTATATTGGTCAGGCTCAGCACCGCACTGTTACGGATGTACCACTGTTGACTCTTAAAAGGTATCTATATTATATTATTTTTACTCTGGTTTGTTCAAGCTAATGAGCTATGGCTAAGCAAAATGAGGCATTACCAAGGATGTTACATTATGCATTACAGTTTGACATGTGATGACTATTGCTAGTCATTGAGAAACAAGCAATCCATACGATTATTTCTCCAGCAAATGGAGGCTACAGCTCTAAAATTGTTACATGATCATTACTATAGTATTCTTTGTGAAATTCAGACTGTGAATCTCAGACTAGTGATCATACAAAGGTAGATTAAAATTTTCAGTGAATGCAGACTTTTTGCCAAAAAATTATACATGTGTCTGCTCCAAATCTATTTGCAAATTCTCATTCAATTTTATAAGCACTACAGGCCCAAACAGTGCAATAAGAACTGGAATCTGGATGTCCGCCTCCCAGGCAAATATCCATTTTCTTGCTATTCTGTGACTAATAAGAACTGAAGAAAAAATCCATAATCTATATTCAGAAGCCAAGCTTCTGGTTCTATTACTATTCTGTCCTAATAATTTTCTAAATGCTAATAGTATTTTGCATAAACAAATTATTTTTAAAAGAAATGGTAGTCAAATATGTATTTTTTTGTTTTCTTAATATTTTCTCAAGTCTCTAATATATAACTGTGTTCCTTAAACCATTTAATTGTCAACCTTTGTTTATAGGAAAAGATTTTAATGTAATTTCTCAATGAAATGTGAAACTTCATGTCTCTTCGCAAGCTGTTAGGGCATCTGTAAAATTATTTTCTTGTTTATCATTTCCTGTTTAAATTTGATTTCTTTTTATATTTTTCTGACCATATATTTGTTTTCAAACTTTTGTATGTATGTGTCACTTATTATATTATGGAATGAGAGAATGACAAAGTTCTCTTACAAATGAAACTATTTATGATCTCTGTAGTGTGGAACACCTATACCTAGGCTGGGGTGGGACCACCTTGGACCACATCCCAATTTTCCCAGTGTCTCTACCTTGCACACCGCAGTCTGGGTGGATCCAGTATTGGTAGTGGCAGCTCTTCCTAGGATCTGCCTACATGTAAGGAGGAGTGCTTCTACATACTGCTGGTGAAAGGCAGAGAGCAGATGGAAGCACCGCATGGACCAGACCCACCATGGTCAGGGGATTTGGACCATATGTGTATAAATCCTGTAAAGATCAGGGATGATAATCTAATTCTAAAGCAGCTCTCTCTAGAGAAGGTGGACAAAGCTTTTTGTTAGTATAATTCAGCAGATGGCTACACCATGCAATAGAGAGCACTGAGGATCTCCCTGAGCTGGGACTGGGTATGCCAGCTCCTGAACAGGTTCAAAACCTGCTGGACAAACTCTCTGCTCCTCTCTCTGCAGGCATATACTCTTCTTGATGTTTCAAAGAGTCTGCCTCCCAACTTTTGTCCTTGTTTTAGTCCTTCTAATGCAGTTGTGTGAATCAAAGGCAGGAGCTAGCTGAACTTAGGAAAAACAGAAAAAAAAGTCCTTTGCCTTTTTTTTTTTTCTTTTTCAAAATTTTCAGAGCTTATGCAAAAATCCATGGTTGCACGTGTTAAAAGTTTTCAGCCTCCTGAGCATACTCATTCTTCGTGCAACTAGAGCAGCTGCTGCAAAAAGATCTTTGTCTCACCTGTCAGTATGTCTGACAGAACACGGGAGATGCACCACAGGGTCACTGGCACCTGAGAAAGAAACAGCTGCTATCGCAGAACAACCAAAAAGTCCTTTTGTCCACAGCACTTTGTTTCTCTCTGCCCCCACCTCCCCACCTTTGCATTCCCTCCCCTGGGGCATACTCAAGCAGATTTTGAAGGACTGGAGGACCTTAAATCTCATCGGTCAACCTCACCAAGGGCAACTAGAAAACTACTTTCAAAATCCCCAGCTAGGACATTTTACCCTTATTGGACGAACAGGTAGTTGAAAGGAAACTGAGAGGACAAATGCGGGTGTTTTTGAAGTATTAAGCCCGTGGGTGGACAGTGGAAGGACTGATGGATTTGCGAGAAAGGAATAGTATGAGTATTGTGGATTCCTGAGACTGGAGAAAAAGTAAATTACTAAGGAGTTGTCACATGCGTTGCCAAGGCGCTTCTGGTTTGGTAACAATTTCCACTCCCTGCTTGCACAGATGAAAGTGATGGCAGTCCAGCAGCCCTTCCAGGCCCCAGCAGGAGATCGTGCAACAGGACTGATACGTTCACTTTCACCAGCCCTGCTGTTGTTACTTCCTTTTCAACAAATGTATGTGGTGATTTTGAGCTTAAGACATTTTTCAATACAGCGTGCATTCCACAGGCTTTAAGGAAATCTCAAAATGTACTTTTCATGCGTACAGAACCTGCCTCCTTTCACCAGACTCTGTTTCTAACGTGTTGCACTTAGCTATTCAGTAAGGTATTTTGGCATTGTATCTGCTGGTTCCTGTTTAAAGTAAAACACATCATAGGAGTTGGATGGTGGATTTTAATATATCATCAGTTTGTTACATACAGAAAGCTTAATAACATAATATAGGTCGTTCTTTTCCTGACATGTCTTCTGTGTCTCTCTGTCCCATGCACTTTAGGCCATCTAGTAAGATTTGCGCTAAGACAGCGTTCACTTCTCCTGGACTTATATGTTCCACCTTAATAGTCTAAATACTAAAATCAATAAATTCTTACTTTTGTAAGCTATGTTTTATAAGCAAATATATAAAAATACTTACTAAGATTATAAACACTACTTTTTTTTTATTGAAGAGAGTTAACATAGATGATAGATTAATACACATGGTATTAATTAGAAAATATTTTTTTGAGCGTCTTTCCACGTATTGCTGATATGTAATATTCCATAGCTTTCCAACTGACTTTTAGCCTCTTTGTCAATGACTATAAAAGACAGGAGCTGTTTTGTTTGCTTGCGGGCATGTCACTTCCCTCCAAAGTCAGGAGGCAGCACAGATGAAGGGCCGGCGTGCATTCTCCTGGCTGCCGCACTCTGAGTCTGGATGAAGCAGAGGGTCTGAGGGTGGACAAAGTGCTCAGTGCAGAGCTGGGGGGAGTGGGAAAGGGGAGATCACAGCATATACCTGTGTGCACGTGTGTGCGCCTGTGAGCACGAGCTCACGTGCTGCCTGGGCAGAACCTGAGAGACTGCAGGGAGACAGGGAGTAGGCACACCACCGGCCTTAGAGAGGATGAAAAGTGAAGAGCTTTCTCCTGCAGACTGTGTAGCATTGTGGTAGAGACCCCAAGCTGCCGGACCGAGAGCAAGACCAGGAGAAAGGATGGTGCACAGAAAGAGACAGTTAGTTTACAAACCTTTTTGGTTTCACTCTGGGTTTCTTTAAATGCAAAAGAAAACAATAATATGTCATTCTAGTTTCTGTGCTCATAAACACCATTTATTTTTTAGGTTTTCACCCCATTTTGTTATTTTGTTGCCCTTCATTTAAGAACGAATCTTATGTTCTTCTCAAAGCCACAACCAGTCGAAGTCCATCAGAGTGATCTACCCAAAAGCACAAGTTTCCCTTTTCCTCGTCTGTTGTTCTCTGTATGAACTTTGACTCCTTTCAGCCATTACTGTAAATTTTGCTGGCACATGTGACTGACCAGTGTGCAGTAGATAAAATTATGCTTTCTTCTCCCAGTTCAACAGCTGTGATTGCAACCTGCATTTCCCATGGCAGCGAGCAACGCTGGACCTTCCCTCAGGTAACGCACTGCCTTCTGGTCCCAATGCCTTGACAGCTGGTCTGGATTTGTTTTGGTCTACGCAACCTCTGCTGCGGTTTGAACAACTCCTATTCCTTTCATTGTTCTCTGTCAAGAAAGTAACTTCTGAGTGGTGCCAGCTTGGGGGAAAGCAAGGGGTAGGTAGAGCCGGGGGGAAGGTGTCAGAGCAGCACCCGGCACAGAAAGAGACAAGGGTTTCTCAGTGCATCCCCTCCCACCTCCCACCCACGCTGGGAGGGGGAATATCCCTGGCTTCTTTTCCTGCTGTTTCTGCTTCTTCCTCCTCACCCATCTCCCAGACATCCCCCCCGCCCCCCGGCAGGTGTACCTCTGGCCATCTCAGCCCCAGGTCAGGGACAAGGCTGGGCACGGTGGCAGCCCAGCAGCAAGGGGTCTCTGCTTCAGCTGCAGAGCCCTTCCCTGCAGCTTTCCCTTCTTCTTTTTTCTCATCTTTACTATGTATTGCCACGTTGTTTTTGTCCATCTATCTCAATTTCTGAGTGCTGGCTATTGTGTCTGTGAAGTACAGATGACTGGCTAGGTACTATGCATCCCTCGATTAATTCCTCTCCCATTCCCCATGTTGCCACACGCTCCTATGTTTTGAATCAGCCACACAGGGGAAAATCTGGAGTAAGTCTGTTACACTGTATGATCTGTGGTAATTTATAGCAGAATCTAATCCCTTCCCTCTTCATGGTTCCTGGCTGTACCGTAGCAATATCTTATTAAATGCTTTAGACAGCTGAGTAATCTGTTTGGCTATCTCATATCTGTGTTTCACTGCTTTAAGACCATATGCTTTTGTTTTCCCCATGTCACATGTGTATTGATTTGTTTGCCTAGCTCTGTTTCTTGAAGACTGCCATACTCACTCTTTCCTCAACATTGTAAGTCTTTCAATGTCCTCCATCCCACCTTATTGTATTCACTTTCAGCTGGGAGAGTTCATATGGGCCTGCAAGACCTGGTGTGGTTTACACAGACACAAGAATGAGGAGCAGCTGAGGGAGCTGGGGTTGTTTAGCCTGGGGGAAAGGAGGAGGGGAGACCTTATCGCACTCTACAACTACCTGAAAGGAGCTTGTAGCAAGGTGAGGGTCGGTCTCTTCTCCCAAGTAACAAGTGATAGGACAAGAGGAAATTGCCTCAAGTTGCGACAGGGGAGGTTTAGTTTGGTTATTAGGAAAAATTTCTTCCCTAAAAGGGTTGTCAAGCATTGGAACAGGCTGCCCAGGGAGGTGGTTGAGTCACCATCCCTGGAGGTATTTAAAAGGTGGGTAGACATGGTGTTTAGGGACATGGTTTAGTGATGGTTTTGGCAGTGTTAGGTTAGCAGTTGGCCTTGATGATCTTAAAGGTCCTTTTCAACCAAAATGATTCTATGACTCTAAGAAAATCTGGTGTCTCTTTCAAGGGTTAGTCTCTCTGTGGTGCTATGCTCCTGTGCCCATGGGTCTCTGGAGAGCGTAGCTGGCCAGCACGTACAGGACGAGGCTGGGAGCAGGTTTGGGATATCTATTAGAAATGTTCACTTTGTTACCCATATGCCTCCCTGCCTCATCTGTGAGTCTAACAGAAACAATTCCCTGGAATGCAGTCCTGAAAACAGTGTTAGAAGGTTGCCAGGCATAGGCTGGGAAATAATGGGAAAATACTGTTGGGCTGTGATTTTTTTTTCCTCCTGGGGAACTACTCTGTCTCTGAGGTAGTCCCTTTGGCGCTCATTCAGAAACAGCAAACTGATGCTTAAATGCATGATGTCTCTTTGGTGTAAAGAAGAGATTCTAGGAATGGAAGCTGATTTTTACATATATACAAAATAAAGAGCTGAATTCCCTGGTTGCTGTCTGGTCACTTGGTTTCTAGCCAGGATAGGAGGTTATCCTACAAGCTCACTGTGAAGGTTTCCCCTTAAAAGGGTAACTGTAACTTTGCATGGCATCTCCTGCACTGGAAAGTTTACTGGAATAGGGATTTACTTTACACAGGAATGCGATTTTTTTAAAAACAGTTTTTAAACAAGTATTTGGACCAGTAGACCCGCTATGGTAGGTGGAATCATATCACTAAAATGTGCTGATATTGGGGATTAACTTCTCTCCTACAAAAAATAAAGCACACACTGGCAAACATTTCCAATGTTTAATCCTCACCCATTGAATGATATTGTTATTGGTCTCAAAGGCTACGTCCTCCTGTGAAGCAGAAGAAGTTGTCTAGATTTCACCCCATAAGCTTTCTTGTTGAACCATTCGGTACTGGCAACTACAATAAACTCTCTCTCTCTTCCTAGAGAAATTAGCATATTCTCCAAGGTTATGTGAAACCAATAAATTTAGGATCTTGCAACGTCATCTTTACCGATCTTTTTACAGACAAGGACTTAACTGACAAGCTTGGTGCCTTCAGCCATTCTCTGACTCTTCAGCTAAGGAATTATTTCTGAAGTTCAATGGCGTTACAGGCTTTCTGTTATTTATACTGCTTATAAGCCATTATTTTCAGAACTTATACTTGTAAAATTTAACAGTGTTTACAACCTGACTGCTTGCAGAAGCTCTGCAAGCTCCTCAGGAGGACTGTCAGGTTAGCAGGACATGGTGGATAGAGCCTAGGCTGGATAGGCTATTCCAGCTCCTCAAATAAGGGGAGCATACTTGGTGGGGAAAGTCATTACCCAAGGAATGCAATGACAAAACAGCACACTATTCCAGGGTAGTATTGGACATTTCACAGGATCATAAAAATCTTGGCCTCCGTTCATCGAGGGCCTTTAAGCAGCTTAGTGATCCAACTGCATTCAAGTGCCTAGCAGAACAAGTGCTTTCTTAGTGTTACATTCACATGTAAAACTACATGACATTCATTAAAAAAAAACAAAAAACAACCAACCAACCAAAAAAAGTATTGTATTGATCAGGGACTTTACAACTGTGCAAATACTGGCTTACAACTGGCTTCAGACAAAGTAACTGGATGCATAGTTTTAGCATGGGGTCCTCTCAAGAATGATCTGAAGATTATTTGATTATGAAAAATAGCTTTTAAAAACTTGAATATAAATAATTCTGCCTTTCAGTCACTATGAAAAACATTCATGTGTTTGCTCCAGTTACATTGGTTTACATCTTTTAACAGTTGAGGCTGATTATTCATTTTGCTCACAGCAAATCTCCATACAGTAGCAAAATCACTAGGAAACACTGATCTTGAATTTAAATGTTCCTTATTCTAATATGAGCATTAGCTGTTCCTGAAAACACTTGAGTTATACCACAAGAGATGGTTTTTTGGTCAATTTCTCCAAATTTGGAAGGCAGGATTTGATAACAGTTTAGTTAGACCAGTTTCATAGAATCACAGAATCACAGAATGGTTTGGGTTGGAAGGGACCATAAAGGTCATCTAGTTCCAACTCCCCTGCCATGGGCAGGGACACCTTCCACTAAACCAGGTTGCCCAAAACCCCATCCAGCCTGGCCTTGAACACCTCCAGGGATGGGGCAGCCACAACTTCTCTGGGCAACATGTTCCAGTGTCTCACCACCCTAAGCAATATACTAAGCAATCTACTTAGCAATTTACTGTTTACTAAGCAATCTACTAAGCAATTCACTGTTTACTAAGCAATTATGGAAAATTACACCACCATTTAATGTGAAGTCTAGAGAAATGAATATGCAGTGCGTTCTTTATTCATATTTAGGATATAAGCCTAATGGATTTCATGACGGCAAACCAGAAGACAAGCATGTATGCCTGCACATGCCATGTTTCTTCTTTATTCAACCTTTAAGAGCTTGCTTTAAAAATCTTAGTTTTGTAGTTCTGTCACAGTTTCTTCAAAGTGGGGGAAGGGTAAGCAAGGTATGAACTTAACAGTATTTACATTTGAACACTAAGCAATTTCTGAAGAGTGTGGTAGGAACTAGTTATTGCAAGAACTATTATTTAGTTTAATTGATCCCAGCTGGGCTTGGAAGAGATTCCGGCCAAAAGCATGCAAATGCTTGCCAAGAGCCTGTCATATTTGATAGCTCACACTGCTATGAACTTGGCTAAGAGAGGTCAGTCACATAGCAAAAACTAAGCTCTCCTCCGCTGTATCCAGGCTAGCTTAAAAATGCAGATATGTTGCCAGCTGACTAGCAAGCCTTTCTCCTTTCAACCTTGTTTTAAGAGGCCCCTGCTTTCTTGGAAGTGGGGGAGTGCAGCGCTGTGAAGCAATGGGAAGATGTTCCACACGTGGAGCGATGGGCCGACACAGCTGCTCTAGGATCCTCTGGGCATCTGTTTTCATTAAAACTTCACTTGTGCATTTGACCTATCAGCTGGATTCAGCCCATGTCACTGGTAAAGGTACACAGTGTATGTAACACCACTAATTAATCAACCTTGTTTTAAAAATCTCCCCTCTGTCAGAAATACCTTCTTCTTCTTCTTCTTCTTCTTCTTCTTCTTCTTCTTCTTCTTTTTAGGGTACCTCCCTCCCCCTCAGGCTTTTGCTAACTTTGTTAAAGATTAGAAAAGTTTGTGTAACATAATTTGGGACAAACCATCACAACAAATGTCCCGTATTTATTACAGGAGCAGGCACATTAAATCTGATGAATTTCACATTGCTTTCCTTCCTTGACAGCTACCTGAATAATTTAGGATAGAACAAGAATTGTAAAGAAGTATGAAACATCTAATTAAGGACAATTCATTTTATAATCAACTATGCCTTTCCTTCTAAACTCACTTAGTAAGCATAATTATTTATGTTGTTCGAAAGACCCAAGCAGGCACCTCTTTCCTTGTTGAGGTTTGTACATCGGGTTTCCTCTGTCCGTTTTCTCTGTTGGACTGTAACCAATGTGGTGGAACTCTGTCAGCCTCTCCAGAGAAGTAGTTCCACTTTGCCTAAATAATTAAATATTCCTTGGACCAGAGGACTGGAACGTCTACAAAGGGCTTATTTTTTCCCTTCTTCTTTATTCTTTGTTTCCCTCTAACCCGGTGAATATTTAATTACAAAGTGGAAAAGTCCAACAGGAGAGATGAAGTCAGGGAAGATCCTCTAGGTCAGAGGAATTGGCTTTCGAGCAACATTGTCCCACTGGAATGAAACAAAATTATCCTTCCATAGCTGAAGATCCGGCTCATTTAATCCAAAGCACTATCATTCTGTTTTTCAGAATAAAAACTTTCAAGGAGCACTCTTCTGGGGAAAATTAAACAGCTACTATGGACACAATCACTAAATTTAAAAAATACGTGTTGCATGGGTTCATTATAATTAAATTTGGCAAGGAAGATGTAGAAATGAACACAGTGTAACAAAGTGAGGGTTTTTCCTGTCATAGGGAATAAGAAATGGGATATGGAGGTTGATGAAACCGCTCATGGGATGTAAAACATCTAGGCCACAGACTGGTTGCAGTCAAAGCATGCTACTATCTGAAGTGGTTACTGAACTAAAAATAAACTATAAATCTCTGTCCATCTCCTGTGAACATAAATATGTATCATCTTTGTTATTGTTAGATGGTATTCTCACCAGAAAGGCAGTCTGGGCAGTTGCAGGGAACGCATTGTCTTCTCTCAGTTGTTTTCAGAATCCACTGAGCATTCATTGCAATGTGCTATGAGACTGGTCCTGCTGCTGTCAATAATGGATTAAGAGCAGGAGAGACCACTATGGATTTAGGGAGAGTGAATGGCAGGGTAGGTGACAGATGCTGCGTGCATAGAGTGGGGAGACAGCAAAAGCAGAAGTGAGAGAAAGCCAACAAATGAGCAGGCTAGTCATTAAAGCACTGAAGAATCAGATTTGTAAAAAAAAGAAGAGGGTCATTATGTTTATAAACTCTATGGTCATTTCACTCAGTTAACAGCTCAAGCTTCCGAAAAGATCTGCTTCACACTGGCCACATTTAGATGTTAAAATCTTGGATGTTTGTAATAATTATGCTGACTTTACACCAGCTACCTAGCATCACCCTCTTGCCAACCCTCTTGCCAACCCTACCATCCAGGTGTTAATTTCACAACAAAAAACTGAATGGACATGATCACCTTACAGCATTTCTATTTGACAGCGTATACTTAAATAGAGGGAACGTATATCAAAGAGGAATTATTGTCTGGACACAGACAAAAATCGGTAACATTTATTGGCAACTTTATTTTTTAAGCAGAGAGAAACACTATGAGGGAAACACTGTTAGGTCAACATTCAAAACCGGGTACTCAGAGTGATTTTGGCAGCCAGATACTAGAAATGGATATTTAGATGCCAGATGTAGGTGTTTCGGTGAATTGAGTTCCGCCTCCATAGAGTACAGCACCTCTTTTGAGTTGGTCAAGTGTAAAAGGGTGACCCATCATAATGAAGAGAGGCAAAGCTAAGTCTTGGACTAAAATGGTGTGATGGGTTTGGCTGGGCAGAATCAGGTAGAGACACAACATTGATTATTTCGTATTCTCTCGTACATTGCATGGCTTGCAGTTCTGCCAAATTTAGTCGAGTTCAAGCTTTCAATAATCTGGGTCCCTGAGCATTTGCCCATTTCTGTAGTTTCCTGGACTAAGGAAGAGCATGAAAAGCAGTGCAGATCCAGTTCAGGCACATGAGCAGAAGCCCGTGATGTTGTGGGACATTTTTGCGTGGTGTTAATGGTAGGAATTCAGTGGGCTCGCATCCTGCTGGCGTTAGCAACACTCACGGTTGCTTTAGGCTACACCAGTAGCTTGTACCACCTTCTCTCAGGCAGCAAGTAAAAAAGTAAGCATACTGTAGATACTTGTCGCCACATCCTGTTTAACTTGGGCAGCCCTCTCTTGGCATTTCTGTCTTGGCTCGTAGTCTTGGTTATAGGCAGAGTGATCGCAACTGTTTTAGATGACGAAGGATTTCTCATGTAGGGAGCACATTTCATGACTAGCAGTGTTTAACATCAAGAGAAGCTGAAGTTTGTAATAGTACCACTTTTTGGACCAAAAAAAAAAAAAAAAGTAGCTTTTTAAACAGAAATTAATGTCTTTGGAGAGTTCAATTGAATGAGGACTTGGTCTAGCTTTTCAATGAAAATTTGGAGACCATAACTTCTCTTCCAGTTTCTCCTTTAGCTTTGAATCTGCTTACAGAAACATCCTTTGAATATGGGTTCTTTTTATCAAGAATACCACTTAGGAAACCGATTCAAAGAACCCCTTTTTCTTCCCGTTTTAGAAAATTGACATTAAAGTTTTATATAGAACAGAGACATCGATGATGTAAATAAATATATAGAATACAGTGCATAGAGCTGATACTTAGAACAAATATATATGTTCTAAATAACACTGATTAAAGTATGGTAACTAACAGAAAAGGAATGTCATGTTTAACTCTCCTACTCTATATATGTTACTAATGCTTTGTATATTCCTCAGTGCTTAGAAAGATATGCTGTAAAATGCTGCAAATATTGTCATAGTGCAGTAGAGTTGGAATTAAAGCTTGTTGATTCCAACCCTGGATAAAGTCTCAAGAAAAGTCTGAGTCTGTACCTAGACCTGCACTGATATCAAAGATGACATCTTTCTACTTTAGTGACATCAGGTCTGTGTTCAGAGTAAATATTGTGGTACCTTACACATACAGTTCTCTAGAAACAGATTTATTCTTTTAGTCCTGAACTAGCCAGATTCTAGAAACAATATAAAACTTCAACTAAATGTGTTTCACTTAGAAAGGACTGTGCATGGGCTTTCGTGTTTACTGAGGTGTACCACCAGTTGGTGACTGTCTTGACAGCGTAAGGAGGAGGGCAAAGAGGCTGCTTTGTTATACATGCCAGTTACTGGCATACACAAAAGAGTAATGATCAATAAACAGCAAATAAATTCTCCTTTAGGTGGGTAGTAGATTAAAGATACTGAGGAAGATCCACTCCAGTAGTCATATTTCTTCGGGAGGATAATGTGTCTATTCATTAAGGTCGATTAGAGAAGGGACACCATGCTATTCTTGACCTTTACTTTAAATTGTTCTTCAAATGTCAACCTTCTTTGCTGTAGTCTCTGTACAACAGAGTAGGGGTTCATTAAGGCTTAAAGTGTGAAGGTAGTGTACGCTACTTAATGGAAAAGGAATTCTGTTTTTCTTAGTATTCTCTAAATGTCACAAAGACCATTTTATACATCTCTCTAAAAAAAAAGGCAGCAACAAAAGAAAATGTCCTCAGAGAGCTGTACTGTAACAAGCTCAGATATTTTACATATAGCTCTCATCTTCAAGACTGTGCCATGCCAGTGAAGCACATCTGTGACAACAGGAGAGAGCTGCAGAAGAAACTCCTGGGCTGTAGCTGCCTGAGACAGTTACAGGCATAGGGGTGGACAGAGCCAGACGCCCAGCAGTGCAGGGACACTGAGTGAGGGTGCTACAAGTCAAGGACAAACTGTGAAAGCAGTTTGTTTGGTTTGTTGGCACACGTAGTGCTTTAAGAATGTTGGAACCAGTGACTTGCTTTTGATTCTTGAACGGGACATCTGTGGAAGGGAGAAGGCATTTGATGATATACGCAAAACTTGTAGTAATAACTTCACTTCTTAGAAGGGCTTTTACACCTTGCATGACTCCTCAGGGAGTAAGGTTGTGCGTAGCATGAATACAGAGCAAAACTATCTCCATACTACATTGCTGGAGAACTAGCCTGTCTGTTGATTCATACTTTAGCTATTACTCCAACTTGCCGCAAAGGAGCATTTTCTTTTTGTTTGTATAGCCCTGTCCTCGAATGATAAATCTCAGTTTTCATTCTTTTGTCTTATTTCAGTGGTCACTGTTAACCACCAACATTATGTAAATAAAGCAGATCATCTTGCATGTGTCGTCTGCTGTAAAATCATAGTTTATACTACATTAAAAGCAATGATGTAGCCTGACAAAGAATTAAACTGACCTTGTGGATCATAGTCTGACCTTTTGTTTTACATTGACAACATTAGTGTTGTGAATTATGCATTAATGTTCGTTTTTCTATATTCCTTTCTCTCAGTTCCAGGGCAATAGTTTAAAGTAGTATAGAGGGGTTTTCTTTACTATTTCTCACTTCTTAATTTTTGCTTACCCTCCCTTTCCATTATGTCTTTTGTTTGTCTTTTTTCTCCTGTCATTCATTTTTTTTTCTTTTCCAATGGCACTTGAAAGATATTGAATTATAATAATGTTAATCATTTTAATGATTGATATTTTAATAATGTGCGTTCTTTTTATTACAGTTCAGAGTCCAAACATTGAAAATCATGAACAAAGAGCAGAGTTGCATGAGAAGTTAGCCACCACTGGTTTAATATTCACCTACCAGGAGAACAAAAGTCTTAATCCAAATTTTCAGTCTGGGCTTTTATCTTTCTGCGGTCTCTTTCCAATCAAATTGCATCCTTTGCCTTTCTGTGGCCTTCAGATCAGTCTTTGCAACTTCTAAGTGGCGGATAAAGGAAATCCTTATTGCTTCAAACAGCTCTTCCTATTCGTAAAGACCTACACTATGGTTTCCTAAAATACAAGCTGACAAGGTCACTCGCCACTATGAAATGCTGCCGGAGGTGGTTTCAGAACTGGAATTACAAAGCCTGATTCCAACTAGCTGTTGTCTGTGTCTTGCCTCGGGTGCTAAGGGGTGTCAGCAGAGCCCTTCCCCAACACAGAGCCCTGAAGTTCAAAGAAAGAACAATGACCTATGCCGTGTGAATTCTACTCAAAAGTCAGAAGGATAAATATATTTTTTAAACAGGATTTCAAGCTAAAATGTTCAAACTGAAAAGGTCAAATATAAGGAGGCGCTGCACTTATGTAATGTAAAAGCTGAATCACTTCTTTTATAGCTATAGTACTTAAACGAACACGTTCAGCTATACTGATTTATTTTTTCCCCTGTTTTCTTGATGGTATGCCCTAATACGAACTTCACCTATATTGCTATTAAATAGGGATATTTTTCATTGTTCAGGTATGAGTGTTTAAATTTCCAGATACACACATAGCTAATTTAATTTTTAAAAGTTTTTATTCTAATGGTAATAGATTCTGAATTAATTCACAGTTCAAGTTCTGAAATGGTTTGTAAAGTTTTGCTTGATTCTTGAGTACTTCCAGGCACTTGAAAAATCATGGCTCAGAAAAGTCCATAGTGTTCTGTTTCTGAAACTCACCAGTTAACCTCAGTGTTATTAATTTAGCAATAAACTTTTGTAAGAACTGCAGTTCCATTTGACAGTATAGTTTATAACTTCATAGACAAACCAGACATTAAAATTCAAATAGCTTCTGGTTTTATGGAAAATGGCAGAAAAATAAGGGCTTTTTTGACCCAGTAACTTTTGACTTCAAGTCAGGATTGAGAGACCTTAGTATTGTTGAAAATCAGAGTTATCTGATCTCCATTAATATTTAATATCAGTCATAGGTTAAAACTGCTTTTAGAATGATAAACAGTCTGTTTTTACAATGGATATTTTAGTTCACTGGATGCAAAGACAAATAAAGGAAACCCCAGTATGCTTACTGTCCCATGCACTTGCTGTCCTCTGTGGCCACCCCAAGGCTATAGTACCCATAGGGGTCACCTGGAAGATTAATCTTTACTGAGCATCTCTGTCTGATGCTCTGTTTTCTACAGCAAGGAGCCAAGTAGCTGTTGATCTCACAACTACCTGGAGTACATGAAAGTTTACTTATAATTCAAGACTTCTTATTTCAAGACCAAGTGCCTTAATTGTGGATGTGTTTGTTTATTTCCATTTTCTTATCTTCTCTTTTTTTTAAAAAAAACAATCCTTTTTTGTATTGCTGAATACTGGACAACGTTCATTTCAAGTATTGGGTTACATCTTTTCTGTTTGTATGTACTAGAGTTTTTCTTTCATACTCTCTATTTATTTTAAATCTCATTGCACATTTCATTTAATGCCTAGATTCCTCCTTAGCAATCGGGAGCTTTTTCAAACAACTTTTTTCCTGTTCCTGGATAAGAAGGAAAAACTGACATTTTCTTTTATAACAGCACTAGGTTGTCATACAGTAAAACCTGAAAAGCACTGCCAAATCTTCCAGCTGTAATTTCCCCCTTTAGTTTCACCGATCCTCCTTTCTGCTCCTTCACGTCTCAGATAACTAGTGATGTTTCTGAATGCTTCTTTTATCAGCAGGGATAATCTTTGTACGTCAGCTTTGCGGCTTTCCATTTAGTCCAAGACATGTTTGCCTCAAATATAAACAAACACAAATTTTGTAGTACACTTTGTCCGCACCAACTGACATAGCTTTTTGGATAGGTATAATACCACTGCAGACCAGCACTGTTAGTACCAGAACTTTTCTTAATCTTTTTTGACTCTATCTCCTGACGTTTTTGTTGATGTTCAATATTTGTGCTGCCACTTCGAAGTCCTCATAACACAATGGCATATCTCATATTCTTGCACAATTTGTCTAATATGCCTTGTCCACAAAGGAAAAATAGCTTCATACTGCTCAAGAGCAGCCTGTGGGAGACTTTTCAGCTGCTGGTGACTCATGAGCTCACAATCAGTTCTGCAGCTCTGACGGTGCTGAGGCTGTTTGGGGAGGTTGGGTATGGAGTGAGGGTAGGAAGCCCAATGGTGCTGGTGAGCCTACCCTGGTTAGGAGTGGGCTGCCTGCCCAGCAGGATGGTGGGATGCCTGGGACATCCCTGCCACCACCTGCTCACTGTGGCCCATCCCCAAAGCTCCTGACGCGACACGGGATTCATGGTCTCTGGCCACAGGCAGCTCTCCGAAGGGCTCCTCAAGCTGTCGAAGACAATACTATGAAAGCTAAGAGAGAACCTCCATTAAAGAACTTCAGGTGAATGCTCCTGTTGTCTACGAGCCAGAAGCCAGGCTTTCCAGAAATCTTTGGGTGCTTTTACTTTAGTAAAATCCTAAAGTTGCCGGTTTCAATTTTAAGTGCAAAGCAAATATCCACTCAAAACAGTGAATGTTTCTTTATTAAGACTAAGCTGTTTGCAATTATAAGAAAGTAAATACCGATTTTAGAAAATACACACTGCTAATTTCCACCTGCGTCTGATTCAGCTGTGTGCCAAATACCTGGGTTTCAGCACCTACATGTTTCCAGGATGTTTTTCACAAGGCAAATAAAAATTAATTTTAAATGCATTATAAAAACAACAGGTGTTTGGGATTTTTTTCATTTATGTCCCTGCCACTACTGCATGATAAATAAAAAGAGATTGCTGAGAAAAGTGTATGGACAGCAACGAGGGAAAAAAAGGGCAAAGTTTTTATTAATTTTATTGTCACATCAACATTATAATTAATGAGAGTTTTAGTCATGTCTATAAATACTTAATAATATAATAAAGTTTATTAATAACTACATCATGTGTGACTTTACAGTTTTTCTTTAGTCAAACTTGGATTGGGAATTTAATAGTAAAGACAGGAAATCTATTTGCACTTTATGCCACACTTTTTTGTACAGTTATATTATCTGTTGTTACTATTAACATGCCATGTGTGTTTAATACAGTAAATTGGCTTACCCTCCTATTTGGAAAGTCAAATGCCAATTTTTCTTCCACAAGGTGTCAAGTGTGGCTCTTGTAATGGTGTTTCTCACAGGTGATAAAGTTTAGCATGGAAGGTTTTGCTAGAAGATATCCAAGTGTTTTCTATCAGATTGGAAATATGATGTGACTGCAGTCCTTCCATGTATTTTGATCTAATAGATGGGAAAAGAATGGAGAGGTTGCTACAAAGGGAAGGAGGAGAAACAAAGAGGGGTAATCAGAAGAAAGAGAGAGAAATGGGAAGAAAAAATACCTGCTTTAAGGTATTCTTTTGGACTAATGGCTATTTTACAGAGGAAGAGGCCACACAACTCAACCCTCCTCCTTTGGTGCAGAAGTAAACTGAAGGATAGGTGGTGGGTGTCTGGTGTTCAGATACCTTTGCTCCTGGCTATTCCCTGCATGTGTTTCTTCCTAATGGGAGATCTTCCCCTGCGTGTAATAGAGGAGGTCAGAGGGTGGCTGCAAAGGTATGCGTAGAAAAACTGGTGAGAATTCAGTCAAAAGTTTGAAAAATTGTTCACCACCTCTAATGGCAAATGGTATTCTAAATGTGCATAGAATGAAAGAGAAAAGCTCACCAGAAAGGTGTGATTTTCATATGACAAGACACATAAGAATTGTGAAGACATGTTGAATATTTCTTCTGTACAAATTTTCATATATCTTGAATTTGTAGTTTACTTTATTATATGACTTGAAGCTTTAATGTTACCTGGCCCTTTTATCATTTTACTTTCCAGAATTGGATGAAGAACTCCTGTTTTATAAGCCAAATATATCTGAAGCTTGATTGTGTTAGAAGCGTTTACTCTCCTTGAGGTTTAAATCAACAACCCCTCTCCCCAATGCAATAATGTAGCATAAAACCCCATCAGAAATGCTATATTTGGCTTTCTTCTCTACACACAGTTTTAGGCTATCAATGTAAGAACAGATGCACAGTCAGAGTATGTTAGCCAGCTGCAACATAATGGGGAGTTGAGTCTTGTTATCATTTAGCGCATACCCAAATTATAGAGCTAGTTCCTAATTCCCATTGATTGAAAAATAGGCTTCCAGGGTGATGGGGTCACCCATGTCTTTTTTTCACATTGGTGCACTGTCTGACACTGCATGTGTACTGCCTTCCCTAGTCACGCCTCAGGGAAAGTTTGAGTTCAGAGAACAAGTTGTCCTGCGTTGGCAGGTGACCGAGTTTGATTATACAATAATTTGTGCCTGTAATCAATGGAGAAAGCCACTATAAACCTCACAAGTAACTCATTCCCGCACTGAGCCAAAGATCAAGTCAATGTGTAAGTGTGGAAAATGGGGACTGGAGGATGAGCAGATATCTGTGCAGATATCTGTATGAAGTGTGACAGTATTGTATTGAAGAGGTAAAAGTACCAAATACGCAAAAATCAGAACATAACACTCCGTTACCAGTTCTACAGCAATACAAATTGTTGTACAGTATTAAAAATGCAAACAGCTACACTCTGCTAAGAAATAGCACCTCTATTTTTTTATCAGAATAAAAGGGGGAAACTAAAGATCCAATTGAATTTATTCCAAAGCATTTTAACATTTCAAGAGAGTACTCATTTTGTACAAGACTTTCCAAAGAAACTTGTATCTGATAGTAAGAGGAAATGAAAAACCTTCATTTTAGAGCCAAAATCTCCTCTGTTTTACCATCTGACTTCATAGAAGAATGCATAGATCTGGGAAACCGAGCTCAGAAAAGTCTTCCTTTTGCTTTGGCTTGTTGTTACTGAAGATTCCAGGATACTATAAGCTTTTTGTATGACTTAATTGTTGTTTGCAATGAGAAAAGGGGATTTTCAACAGTAAAAACTAAAGCTGAAACAAGAAGTTACACAACTCTGATGAGACTGACACTAAAATTGTAATCAACAACCAAGGATCAGTTGAGGATGTATCTGTGTGTCTTCTACCTTAAATAAATGTTTCATCTGCTTCTTACAGGTTCACTTTTCATGCGGGCCATCAACAATACAGTTTAAGATTCCTAGTCTGTTTTGGAGTTCAACGCTGCCAGGTAATGAGAGTAAAGTTTTTAAAAAAGTTTAAAACTGGTGCAAAAAAAAAAGGGCATGTAATGAAAAGAAAGTAATTCGCTGAGACATACCTTTGTATCCTTAGTTGCACAGAAAAAATGGTGGGTCACATTGATGAATGAGAGAGGAATCAAAGATTACAGGACAATAAGCAGAAATGCTACAAGTGTAAATAGGTAACTAGACCACATTGTGGATGAGGCAACAGCCACTGGTTCCAGTTCAGGTGCCATGTAGGCTACCATACACCACTGCGAGGTTACTGTCGTCACTGACAGTGCGGGAAATGACCTGAGCAAGTTTTTACCTGCGTACTGCAGGAAACTGATTCTATTTTGCACAGCACGGAGAGGACACCCTGGTAACCCCAGCTGGTAGAGAGATACAAAACCACTTTAAAGTTGTTCTAACTTGTTGGAGAGAATCACTTCTACACAGCCATAAGAATTTGGAGAAAATAAGAGTAGTAAAAAGCTGTATTTCTCTTTTCCTAATTGGACACATTACCTAAGGGAATGTTTAGCCAGTGCCACAAATCACTGTCTAGGATTTAAATTAGGGAAATTACATAAGTGGGCATTTACTTCATATTCCTTGTCCCCTCAAATTAAATTTGAACTGAAACTTCCATTTTTGACCAATTTTCATTCAGGTCTATAAAGAGAAATTTGAATTAATTGAATTTACTCTGGCTTTTATACTTGATTTTTCAAAGTGAACTTGCTGCTCAAGACACGGGTATTACAAAAGTGATGAAATTGTCATGGCAAGAACATCACATTGATGCAAAGAGAGAATGAGATTCTCTCTCTTGAGCAGATGCTATTTGAAGATAATGCAGTACATGAATACTGATATGAGTCATTATTCATTGTTGGAAGCCTGGCCAAGGGATTTAGTACCACTTACTGCTATAAGCATTCATATGGGAGCATCATGTCAAAGAAGGAAACAATCCTCACCTCCAGCCTAAACTGGAGGCTACTGGCTACTACTGGCTTCACACATAATGTCCTTTACTTGAAATTATTGACGTAAGCAAGTTCCTACATCACTTTACACTTACTTTTTTTTTAATTTGAATTTGCTGACAAAGGGGACTTGCTGTATGTTCTGGAAAGAAAAAACTGACAGATATTTGAAAAAAAACCCCCAGATATGGCCTCTTTATGTCATTGTTCTAGAGAACAGTTTTCTATGAATTCTTAATTTTCACTTCATAGTGATGGATAAGTGATTGAAAATGTTGATGTAAGCCACAAAAACTAATCCTTCTATTAATACATGCATTCTCAGTCAGATAAAATACTATCTGTAAAGGAGAGAAAATAGTCATACTTCACTATAAAATGATTTCAATCTTTTCAGGATTATATAAATGCTCTTGTCTGTTCTTATATTCTTCATTGTTACGTTCCACATTTGTTGTTTTTTTTTTTTACTTAATAGAATTAATATAACTTTGTTAAGAGACATCTTAGTGTACCCTGTAAAGATTTCAACCTGACCCAATATGTGTTGTCATCAACACAAATTTCATCACTTGCTCAAGTAGAATGTAGGTCAGGTCAATATTCCACAGAAAATCTCAAGTTATCTACAAAATTAAAAACATGTAAACCGTAGGTGTCCTGAAAGCAAAGAATAATTATCTTGTTTTACTTGCTTATATCAGAAAAGGACCTTTATGATCATCTGTAGTATGCTTAAAGATAATAAGCTTTTCTATCTGACCAGAATTTTCAGAACTATAAACTGGTAATCAATTATTTTTGGATGGGTTAACTGAGATAACTTTAAGAAATATTGCTCCTTTTTTCAGCTTTCAAATTTCATTTCCATTTTTCTGGTATAAATTACAATTTGAAAGAAAAAAATTTAAATTGAAAAATAGATTTTTAATTAAAAAATGAAGACACAATTTCTCCTTTACAAGATTAGGCTTTGTTTTAACAGACTTGTGGGAAGCTTCATTTTAAAATTCCTGGTCACTCTTAAATTAAATGCTTAGTTAATCTTGCTTAACACAGAATAATGATGATGGCTCACACATCATGTCATCATCATAGCTGGATAGTGTCTCTTCTCCCTTTATAAAAGTGGACTAAAATAAGCAAGTTTTGCATTTCCAAAATCTTTGCCAGATTTAGTAAGTCATTAAACTGTCATTGCAGCATTATTTTTTTTCAGTTTTAGACGGATTTTTGGAAAACAGGACAATTCCAAACATTGATGGGATTTTCACGATGCATAAAGAGAATATGGAAAACATGAGGAAACCTCAAAACCCTTGATGCCATCAGGGTGTGGTGGAAGGGCTTGGAGGAAGAACAGGAGATGGGGTGTGACTATAAGCAGTGACAGGGACTCATGGAACTCTCTTCTGGGTCTGCTGTAATTTAGCCTTCTTATCTGGGATACTTCAAAACTGTCTTTTCTCCTTCATGGCACATGGGGAAGAGGTGGCTAACGAGGATGTTTCTCATCATTGGCAGAGTGGGGAGAAGTAGCAATTCCTCCATGTCTTTTATCTGGGGATTTTTCTCTCCTTACCTCCCCTACCACTGTGGCAAATGTTTGTTGGGTTTTTTTTTCTGAAACTGTGGGACATTTTGAGGATGGCATATATCTCTGTATGTCTTCCTGTTAAGTATACAGAATATCATTGGCAACAGAGTCGTGGTCTTGATTTTTCTCCCATTAGAGCTAAGGACAGGCTGGGTTTCAGCACAGACTGTGCAGGTGACCTGATTATAGGCTCCCAGTGGCTGGGTTACACTGGGACTGAACTGGTAGATGGTGAGGTGGGTCGCACTATAGTCTTCACTTCTGACTCTAAGTGCTTTCTGTGGTTGTGATCTGGCTTTGTGGCAGCAAACTGTGTTAAACACTGGAATTAAAAGAAGGATGGTAATTTTCATCTTAGCTTGGGATAGAAAAAGGGCGGCTAACTTCCAGTGGGTAGAAACCATAGGCAAAAACCATAGTAGCTTCATCTTAGATGAGTCAATTCTTTTCTGCTTTTTTCTGGTTTAGGTGCTTCAGTGTTAACATTCTCCACATGGAACTGAATATTAAGATATGAGTAATGTGAAATAAGCAAACTATGAAGCTCATATTAGTCCCATCACTGAAAAGAATTAAGATGAATAAAAAGGTTTTGAGGTGAGCTAAGTCTAACTACAGATTCAGCAAAGCCACCAAGAGATTTATAAAATTACTATTAAAAACTACCTTTTTGTTTGGTACTGACTAAAACTGTATGCTTTGTAACAAAGCTAGTGACTCTTTTTAGGTCCCATCTTGCTCTAAAAAGAATGCTTTCTAGAAACCAGGAGTTCTGGCCCTGACCAGTCAGGTACATACTAGCTAATGCAGAGAAGCCTGGGATGAAGGGAGGTCATTAAAGACAGTTACAGAACAGATATAGGACAGACAAAAACAGATAATGTATTGTCACAACAAGATTATATAATTAGATTTTTTTAAAGTAGAACGTATTTAAAGCCACTTGCCAGAAATCGAGTAGACAAGTCTCTCAAATGTCTTCATTCCAGTATGCCACTAAAGTTCTGTAGGATCTGTAAAAGCATGACAAGCGTACAGTGTACAATATGTTGGTCACATCACATTGTCTGGGCAGCTTTTGCCCTGATCTGCAGTAGCGTGTGTCAGAGAGGGAGCTGCTAGAAAGGCGTAAGAGCAGGAATGGGTACTCTAAAATGGACCTCAATGCACAGAATACTACTGTAGCTACACGTAGACTTTATTCTTAGCGATCATATTCTAATGTAAAAGCCAATATGGAAAGCATCAGAGAGAGAACAGATATTTCTAACTTACACTTCAACTTCCAGCTACATTTCAACATGTTGCACTATGGGTAGCTGGAAACAGACAGGATGGTAAATTCTAAGCCAAATAAATCTCTTTGGCCTAGTTACAAACAGGAAAGAGTACTGTAGCTTTGCCTTTCCCTTTTTTGTTGTGGGCTTTTTCTTTGTTTGTTGGGGGCTTCTTTTGCAATTCTTCCCCCCGGGTTTTTGGGAGCTATGAGTTTTTGAGCCTCAGTCTTCAAAGAAAGTCCTTCCTGTGAAAGCAAGGGCTATTAATGCAAGTGAGATATTTTAGCACATTCTGGCAATGGTGGGTCACTGTGCATCAGTGCCATTTTGCAGCGTTTGATACATATGAAGGCCTAACATTTGATTATTGTGCAGCCAGTTTACACTAGTCTCCCAGTTTAAAAAAATCCTAGAGACAGATCATTGACCTTACTCCTCAGTGTTACTGAATCTTATCGAAGAAACCTTTGTTATTGCTGGGGGAAAAAAATAGAAATGAGAATAAAGTTCTGACTTTTCACAATATCTTAAAGAAAAATCTGTATTTGTGCAACACAAAGAATGTTCAGAGACTGCCAAGAGTCCTCATGCTTCCACCTACCTAACTTTCTCTAACGGTGACTTTTATATAACTTTTAGCTCTAGTATCTATAGTTTGTTCTGATGGGTATCCTGCACATTGGAAAAAAAACACAACATGTCTTGGTATGTAGTCAGAGCCGCTACTAGCGAAAGACACCACTGATGACAGGGAGGAAAAAGGTTAAAATTAAAAAGGCTTTCAGGCAGGAACAAAGGTATGAACATTTGCTTTGAACCTAGGAGCCTCACAAGCTGCCCTGCCAGTGTATCCCAGGTGTAGGCCACATGAGCTGGGGAAAGAATGCGGCTGTGAAGAGTGTGATGACAGGTCCAAGTCTGTTCTGCATTCGTCCCAGCATGCACCGGTACATCTGTTATGCATTTACAAAAGGTTTGACTTTTTCCTGCATTTTCTTTTTCTTGGTAAAGTTATTTAAACAAATTTAAGCAAATATTGAAACCATTATCACAACAGCAGCTCCGAAACCCTTTGAAAGAAGGAGGTGTAGTCCTGGCCATAAAGTGGTAGCACCAACACTCCCTTAGAGCTGCTGTAATGGCGCTGCCCTGGTCTCTGTGTGAATCTTCTGTTTTCGTGCAAAATTAGCAACTGAGCGCTGACTTGACAGCTCACTCAAGTGTGCTAAGATAACGTACCCCTGAGAAAAATTGTTTGAATGTCTCTAGGAATGCACATCATCTGCTGCACTGATGGAGTTGCAAGGTGCCTGCAAGTTGGCTGAGGGCAGGGAGGGTGGTCTCAAAGGGTGCTCTGAAGGCTGAGGCCCACCATGGCTTTCTCCCAGCAACACACTGGCGTTTTCCGCTGAGGCACACTAGGCTGTGTTGGGTGATGGTGTAGCTCCAAGGCTCATCCTTAGGTAGACAAAACAAGGCCAGGCCTCCCATCCAAGATCCATACCTCAGTACATCTGCCACACCATTTATACGCTAACCTTTAGAGCCAGACAGGTAAGAAGGAGTTTACAACCTATATATGTGGGTGTGTTTTCCATCCATTTTCAACAAGCAAGGAATCTTGTCAGTTTTATTAAACAAGAATAGCAAGCAACTTTATTTATTTCTGATATCATCCTCAACCTGCTAGATATCAGCCAAATTGTCAGTGAGAGTTGGGTCCTGACTCAGAATGTTACTGTGCTTAAGAGGAAAAGCCAGACATGGGAAAAAGAAATCATTTGTTCACCTCTGCATCAAGAGCACTAAGTAGTGAATGCAAGATAATAGGATATAGTGAGAAAGATGGAGGAAGAAATAGAAAAGAAAAGAGCTTGCTTGGATTTTGCTCAGTATTTTATTTTAGAGTCCAGTTGTTGTACAGAAATGAAAAGCTATTAATTTAAGTGGTTGATAAAGCCAGCTTTTCGAAATCCCAGATAAGTGTTAAAGTTTTTGCAATTTTAAAAGGAAACAAAAAAATAAACTCCCAAACCTAGGGCTCACTCAAAAACCTGCAGAGTCCAAAGGGAGGGCTCTTTGTGCAGCTGGCTGAGGATAATATTATTAGTAGCCTGCCTGTGTCTGTGTTCATTGCTCCAAAACAAGGGATATCTGTTATCCGTGTCAGTATAGACCACATTGAACCTGAATTGAAACCTGGAGCAGCATGGGAACCTAGGCAATTTTTTTTTTTAAAGCAGTATCATGCTGCAACAATACCGTCTGCTGTATGTCTTGCAGAAACAGAAGGTTCTGAACCCTTTTGGGCAGGTTTTTGATTCCTTTATGATATTCAGAAATCTATGCAGCCAAAGCGGAGAGGGGCCAAGTTCAGGTTGATGCAATTGCCAGTGTTGAGTCCTTGCCTTCTATACCAGGGCTGAAGGGAATCATCTGCTCCTCAGATGTTTTTATTTATTATTTTGTGTGACAAGATTCCAAGTTAATCTGCTGTAATAACAAAGTTTTATTATAAATGTGATTAACTGCTTTTAAAACTCAAAATGCTTGTTGAATGGCTTTGGTTCAATGAACCAGTGGAGGTTTCTGGTCTTTGACTCTCAGCATTTATCTCTTGTGAAGGCAGAAGCTTCTGAATTTAGGACTACACCAAAGTAAAAAGGAAACTGAAAAATAAACATATGTATGACTAGATCTCAGGCAGGGTGGTCCACAACCTTGTTGGTCTAAGTGTTTCTGTTTTGCTGAGGAGAGCAAACTAGGCAATGTTAGTGATTGCCCTAGAGTGGAAGGGCCCCAGTTGTTGAGTCTGGGGGCCTTCAGGTTGGCCACCAGCCAGGAGAAGGAAAAGAGGAAAAACAATTTCTATAATGGAAGAGGAGAGGGGCCTGTAGAAAGAAGCAGCACGTCGCTGAACCAGCCAGCAATGCAGGTCTTTGTGTTTCTGTTTTTATTGTGGCTTTTAAATGCACAATATTGCTGCACCTTTGAAGAAAGTTGTGATGTGGAAATCACACCTAATACTCGATTCTGATGGTAGGGGCTGAGCGTCCTGTTCCTCTCAATCAACAGGACACAGAAGGTCATATCCATCGTAGGGATCTCTCTTCTGTCCTGTTCTACTCTGTCTACACCTACATGACCATGGTAATGTGGCTTCCAGTAGTAAAAAGCCACGTGAAATGGGGACACCACACAGTCCTCCTGTGTGAAACCGTTATGAGTAATCTGACTGGATCTTTAATTTTTGTCAGATAGCAAAAACATAGCAACTGGTAAAGGCAAGGCCATTTGCCCCTAAAATTGGTAAGGGGAACTCCAGGTGAAAATATTTGGGATGGAGTTTTCAAGAAATACTCTCCTACTTGTTGAGAAGTGAAGATCAGTATAATTGCCCTGCAATTATAAAAAAACCCACAAACCACCAAACCAAAAACCCAACACCAAACCAAAACCTCACACAACAAAACCTCAGACTGAACCAGAAATTTCTATCTGTCTTCTCTCCTCCATCCCTTCTTTCAACAACCTGGAATTATTCACAGTCCCATTCTATACTGGACTAATTTTTCCTTTTTCATGTGTTTAAAAAAAAACCCAAAATCCTTAAACAGAGGCTTTTTACTTAAGAAAGGGAGAATAAATGCCCTCCTAAAAGTATCATTATGGAATTTTTCTTTCACAAAGCATCTATCTCATCTCCTCCATTAGGATGATTAAAATCATTTTAATGTAGTGCCAACTGGGGGATTGTTGCCGTCCCTCAAAGAACTATTGTAAACACTTAATCTCCTTTGTTTATATTATTCGCATGTATATGTAAGGCTGCTTTTTGTCTCTGGACCTGCTCAACCTTTAGAGATATATCAACTCTTTCATCTTTTTCCAGTGCTTATTTTAGAAAGGGATTAGATCTGACCGTGAGTAGGGTAGGACTCGCTGCACAAGTGATAAGGTTATCAGACTCCTAGCCCTTCTCTGTGCCATCGCTTACTTTCACCTTGTTAAGTCAAGTTGCTTTTAGTGTTTTTTCTGTTTTCTTTTCCTCCTCTGTGACAGTAGTCAAAACAAGGTTTCTTGAAAACTTTACAAATTATTTGTAGTATAAAAGCTACCCCCAGGCTGTTGACAGCCTACCTTTAGCATATGACAGATTGGGTGGATTTAACAGCATTGCTTCAATGCTTCCCTCCTGTGTCTTCCCCGGCTGCCTCATTCTCTGGCTGTCATAGCTTAGACATGACCTACCCCATGGTCAGAGAGATGAAGCAAATAGGAACTTAAAAAAAGTTGGTACCAGAAAGAAAACAGCACCATGTCCCGTGAGGCTAATACCAACTTCCTGACAGTGCCCAGGGGAAACCACAGTCTGTGAGGTGCTCAGCATCTTCTAAAGGCAATGATTCCACTCACATCTCTTCACTCATGCAGCAGCCAGGACTGGATTTAAATACGTTTCAACACTGTAATAATAATATATGTATTCTGTATAATTTTATCATCCCTATTTCTTAACCAGGATTGCTTGCCTCATCCCAAAGTGTCAGTCTTTATCTGTAGTGGGTTTATAACTTATTTGGTTAAAATATTAACTTTACCATCATCAAAAAGTAACATTGTTCATTTCTTCCATTTGTTTTCCACGGTGACGTGTCTTTGAGCTGACAGAGCAGCACATTGACTGAGCCTGCAAGTGTGAGGGAATTCGTCCTGCAAATAGACTGAGACTGATGGGAAAGCTGATCTAGGACTAGCGGGGCCAAGTGTCCCCTAAAGCGGAATAATGTATCGTATTTGGTACCCCATGAGGGCTCTGCTGCTACTTAGTACGTCCTCCTGTGAAATTCTCTGGGAGAGGTTTATAAGTGCCACAAGTAACTTACTTAAGATATTATCTCTTTGACTTTTAAATATTTTATATATAGTGCGCTATATTACCAGTCTCATTAAAACCACTTTGTGCAGCACAGAATGCCTAGTCAATTGACTCTTTTCCTGTAACAATCATCACATTCTTTCCATTGAAATCAGTTCTAATTGGATCGAATCTTAGCTATAAAAGCCAAATTTAAAGTTGTTTATATGTAGCCAAAGAAAATGTGCTTTAGTCAGTAAATCTTCTGGTTGCACACAGATGACATTATTGAAATAGATAATCCTCTACAGATGCATTAATTTCATAATCTAAAAATGCCTTCTGAAGTGTTTTACAGCAACAAATAAGGACCAGCTTGATGACACAGCCTACAAGAACAATGGTAAATAAAACAAATGTTAGTGCAAGTCTGCGACTGCAAAGCCTTTAGAAAATTAGCCTCTTTCACTCGATCAAAATTTTTAAACACATCTTTCCCTGTAGAATTTCTCTCTATCCGTATTTGTAAACCCAGTTATTTTACAGAATTACAGCTTGCCTCTAGGTGCTCCCCTGTCCGACCAAAGCTAAGAAGACCTGTGACAAATTTTGTTGTTTGCTTGACACTTGGAGTAGCTGGCATTCACCCTGGTGTTCTAAGGTTGTACTGCCAAGGGAAAAAATATGACATGCATCCTTGTAAAATTTGTGCTGCTTTCTTTGGCATTCCCTTCTTTCAGGGCCTGAGTCCATGTGGTAGTTCTGCTTTGTTTTTTCTAATTACTAGCAGCTGAGAGAGTTTGTGTCCAGGGGAAGGAACTTTAACTAGCTCTAACAGGTGCCCCAAGGCCAAAGCTCTTATGCAATAATGTGTAAAAAGAGATGTTTGCTGCACCTGACCCGCTAGTGAGCAAATGAAACTAACACTGGACAAGAAAATACAAGACTGTTTTTTCTAAATACCCACATTTTCCAAGGCACTGTGCTGAAAGAGGTGCAAAAAAGTATTTTCTTACCTTTCTTTAACAACTCCATTCTGTGTTTTTTTCCAAAGTCTCTTAACAAATGAGCTGAAATCTATTATCTGTCATGGGCATTTCCACGATACTTTAAACGTTTCAGTACTCTGGAGAACATGTGTACCTTTCCTGAAATGCATCCTTTAATTGGCTCTTCAGATATTCCTGGGATCATGGAAGTGGGCAGCTTTACCTAATGTTCCTGAAAACTACTTATGAACCTTTTCCCTTTGGAAAATTTTACATTAGCATCACTCGTTATGCAATGAATAATGTTTGGAAACAATTGAAATGTTTATAACAGACGATAAGAAGTAGAGAATATTTTCTGCACTTCTATTACAGTCAATAATACCTGCGTGAATTTGAGATGATTTCTTTTATAGTTTGCTATGAGCAAGGTCTTGACACTCAGGCATTATTTTCACTTTACTTATTGTAAGTTATCTATAAAGCTGAATGTGTAAGCTATAGTGCCTCAGTTAAGTCCACTCTGCAGGGCCTTAGTGTATCCATGTGGTGTTTCTGGCTGTGCGTGTGCAGTATTTTCATGGCTGGCCATATGGGCCTAAGTCCATCTTTGGATGGAGTGACCTTGATATGGCTCTTTCACCAAGAATCCACACAAGCCTTGACTTTTTCTGTCTTCTTAGCAGAAACCTTTGTCTGTACCCTACGGCTTACCCTGTTCCCTCCAGCGATAGCTGGCGTGGTGCCTGCTCTGTACCCTGGGTCAGTAGCATCCTCTCTCCTTGGGGCTGTCCTGGAGATGCCAGCGCCAGCAGAGGGGGGGGTCTGAAGTAGATTGCAGCAGGCTGGGGTCGGTTTGTACCTTTGCAATAAATCAGTGCTGTATTTGGGAGAAAAAAGCAGGGAGGATGGTGGAGAGCAAATCAGTGCAGAAGTAGGCAACAGAGCCTTTGAGTGATGGGAAGGGGCTGGCTTTTCCGTGCTTATATGCTTATATGTTTGTGCATACCATCATGTTCATACGTGCTGATGCCTGTTCATAGCTGTGCAGTTTAGAGGCATTGTGACTTGCTGAGACTGGAAATGGAGTTGTAGTGTAAGTTAGACTAAATTACAGCAATAAACAGTACATTCACTGAAAAGAATGACTTTTTTTTTTAACATCCTGATACTTTTTGGCAATGTTGTCCCCACATTAGTTAAGATATTAACCTACTTATCCAGCAGAAGAGGTTCAGGAGACTTGAATTCTAACCTTTTATCCAGCTTTTAAAATCTGAATTCAGTTTTAATGCTAGAGAACACAGACAGTTGCCTCTGACCATGCTCACTCCTCAGGCAGAAAATGTGAGAAGAAGATAGTGGGGCTGGTGGGATGCAGATCAGGGAGAACGAGGAAGAAAATAAGTGATTTCTGTTTTCTTAGAAGGGACAGGGAGAGGGGTGGAAATTATGAAGATGAGGTAGAGTATAAAATACGTTTAGCAAATAGCTACAAATATAATATATCAAGAAGTGCCAGAGAACCTTGTTATCCATATCACACTGAGGAGATGTGGCAACAGTTTGGTTCAGGATTTGCTAGCAGTGCAGTGAGGATGTGGCCCACTTCAGCCTTTGGGAGTCTCTGCAACATCCAGAAAGTTTTTTTTCCAGTGAGATCCTCTCTGTCCCCTAAATGATGGGACCTGCTCAATTCTGCCAGTCCCCCTCACTCAAGCTGCAGGTGCTTAGTATTTGGCAATTTATAGGGGTTTTTGATGACTTTTGTATGGAAGCTCTCTGTCATACGGCTGACTAGGGGCCTGTTCTTGTGTCTATCAGGGTGATGCACAGTTCTTGACTGAGTATGGTTTATTGCCAACATAGATATTAGCCTTGCTAATTGTTGCAATTGTTAGTAAATAAAAATATTATTAATACTAAATCAAAATATCTACGTAGAAATCACTGTCAGATTTCTCTCAGCAAAAGTACTGAGTTTGTTAGCATGATAAGTATATTTCATAGCAAAAATAGTGACTCTGCAGACCAAAGCAGGATGCCACTGACGTCCCTGCTGGAGGTAATTAGAGTCAACCTGAAGTAGTACTAGTAGGTAGTCACACCATAAGCACCACTGAGGTACTTAGTGGTCACAGGTGTTGCTGGTCCCCGTGGGTGTCACTAAGTCTTTGAGAGCAATTTGCACTGGAAAGTGAGCACCTATATGGATATTCTAAATACAGCTTATGTGCCCTTGGCATATAGAGGAACTGTAGGTAAGCACAGGACTAACTCATTTAGGTGGTGTATTCTTCATCTTTCAGGGTACCCTCTTAAGTTAATGGTGCATCCATGCTCCATCTGCTCTCCATATCTAACCCAAAGGTAAAAGATTACCTAGGTAGGGTGAAGTTTGTGGAGGACAGAGTCAGAATAGTGGAAGGGTGAAAAGAAGTAAGAGAAGCAGGGGAAATAGTGAAGAAGAGTTGGGAAAACTGCATTATGAAGTTTAATCTGTGTGGCCCATGTGGTGCAGTTTGCTTCTACTTTGAAAGTGATGTGTGTTAACCTTTGGGAAAGGATGGCCATGTAACACAGCTGATGGATCAGAGCAGAGTGTGTGGATGGATTCAGTTTTGTTCCCCTCCTTACACCTTTTGCCACTCCGTTGCACCATAAGATCAAGAATTAGTCATTCACTCTGGTTCATTCAGTAGCAAGAATTTGAGTAGACCTGCTTTAAAAAGAAAGCAAACTATTCACGTGCAAGTAATTCATGATAGGCTGTGTCACACAAATAGTGGTTGAGATTAAAACGTCATGAGGAAACAAAGTAAATAAAAAAAAAAAACCAAATACACATAAAACCTGATTGACAGAAAGCAAATACTTTTGCTTCCTATCTTGCCCTAACAGTTACTAGCATTTAGCTGCAGAAAGCTAACAAAGTCGAGAACTTGCAAAGGGAGGGTATTGTGCTGAAAGACTACACAGGGAGAATACTTGAAGCAGGATATTACACAAACTTGTGACTTCAACTGTGACTGCACCGCAACAGGAAAGCATGTTATTGCTTGCTCCCGTTTACTCTTATTGGTGTATGTCATTGCTTATTCCTGTTTACCATTACTTGGGATTGGTAGCTATTAGGCACAAGAGTGTAGCTTATGAAAGAGGATCCTGCAAAGAAAAGGTATCCTGAAGCACTGGTTAACAGACAGCAACACAGCGAACGGTGAACTGTTGGAAGGGCATGGGCTATGTCTGCGTTGGCAAGTAGTTCAGAGCAGAGCAGTAGATCAGAGCAAGTGGGGCCAATGTCTGTCCCCTACATCTGCCCTGTATGAGGCCCAGGTTATAATTTGGGTTTGATTGAGCCCTTTCCCTTTGACTGAATGTCCCCACTGTGCATGTGGTTTCAAGCTGCCTAAAGGATCAATTACTGTCTTGAATCTTTATGTCTTAGTTTGCAGCATGTTTAGTGCAAACATAGGACAAATCTTCTAGATCACGCCATGCCTACGTTAGCAGTTATTGTGGTCCTATAGGAGCACATAGAGCAAACAGCTGGATTAAGCTTATACTAGATCTGTCAGTGTGTGGCAGTTACTTTGTCTTAGCTCCGGTCTGGTCCCATGAACTAAACGCTGGTTGGTAGGTAAGAGTATGGGATGTGTTCCTGGAGCTCATCTTCCCATGGCTTTTCATCTGAAAGGAGTACAACCCATGTGCTCCACGGACCTTCTGCAAAGTGAACCAAAGCATGGTAACTGGCAATATTTAGGAAACTGGCTTGAAAATCACGCTTCTGATCCAGGTGAAATGCTAATGAAGATGTACCCCTTCTCTAGAAGGAATGACATGCACCAAAACTGCTCTGTGAGCCAAACCGGCATGTGGTAAATGGAGGCAATCAGGGGGTTTCTTACAGAATTACACTGCAGCTCTGAAATTAATGCTAATATAGACAAAGACAATGAAAGAAGTCTCAAAGCAAAAAGGGAGAGACCCAAAAGAACAAAAAATATTGGCTTGTAGGCAGAATTGCTAGTGTTCTGGCAAAGATGAATACATAAATGACTCTACTGGGAAAAAAACAGGGAACATTTGGAAGAGAAAGTACAATAACTGGGGAAAATTGGCAACAAAGAGCAATATTAAATTAACTGTAACCTTGTGTTAAGTCTTCTGTTTTGTTGCTTCTCACTTTAGATTTATGTGATCACCTGAGAAAGTTCTTAGTTTCTAAATAAAGCATAATCTTACATTAAAATAATTTAAAACAGAAAAAAATATTATTTTGTTGTTAAGAACAATATGTATATAAAGGCACCTGAACTGTTTGTGTGCATTGTATTTTCAGAGTGTAATGACAAATATGCTTCATAACAGTTAATTACTGAAAACTGTCTGTTAAGCACAATACCATATGCTCTGCTTTATAGTGTACAAACAAACCAAGTGGCTACAGATTTGTGAATAGATTTAAGAAAGAGTCAAGTAGCTAATAAGGAGTAAAGGAATGTTTTAGAACATTTGTGTTGTAAATTTATATTGCAAATAAAAGGAATACAAAAGGCAGAGAGTACTGGGGTCAAGGTCTATGGCATTCTTTTCACTTTCAAACAAAATGCTTAGTGAGCAGTAGAAAGTACTGTTTCCATGTAGGGTTTCCTCCCACATCTTAGTCTAATAAAAAATAAGTTAGTTAGCACTTGCCTCAGAGGTGGCGTTAGTAGGCTTTTTCCTAGTCCACTGTCCTTATTTTCCTCCTCTTGTAGAAACTCAGTATTTTGTCAGACTTCTATTTGAGACCCTTCACACTTGATTGAAATTAGAAAACTGTGACTGAGGGGAAAGCTCCTACATACATGAACACGCACTGACCTTAATTGCATGAATTTCTTACAGAATCAGGTTAAAGTATTGTTCTAAATTACTTGCATTTACAGAAACTTGGAAAGGCTTGCGTACCTTACTGGCATCCTACTTTACTGTGCCAGGCATTCTGCTTTTCTCTTAAAATTTGCCATCTGTGTCAGAATACCAAATCCTTTTGAGTGTAAGAGTCTCTGAACTCCCTGCTAAAGTTTATCTTCGTGGTGTACTGGCACTCTAACAGGTGGTGGAAGAAGGCTAATGATAATGATTGACTGGATTACATTCTCTACCACAGGCATTGTTCTGAGTGGTTTGCTATTTTGGAAGTTTGGTTTATCCCAATTACTTAGTGATAATGTCATCCATGAAAAGTCTGTGATCATCTGCTAGGTATGGTCAAATAATCAGCGGAAAGAAGAGGTGGTAGGGGATTATAAAGGGACAGAATAGATTTTTGTTTTTCAGGAGATGTTTCTCCTGCTTAAAGCTGTAGGAGCTACTGCAGGAACATGGTACAGTGCAGAGGGGATCTGCCTTCCTGCCTGCCCTGACCCTTCTGCAGAAGGAGCTCTGCCTCCCCCATTCCATCGGGGGTGAGCCTGAAAACCTGGGGATGTGGGAGTCAGGGTGTCTGTTTTGACCATTCTTGAGTACCTACCTTGACTATAATGAAAACCATACGTCAGCTCAAGTGCCCTCAATAAAACCCCTAGCCCACATCTCTGGATCCATGCAAAAGCTCATGCTTATTTCCACCCTGTTTAAGCCCTATATCTCATGCAGTGTTACTCTACAGAGAGATACTGCTTATCCCATTTCTCCATCTCAGTCAAGTAATAAAATAATGTAATATAGGTTTCTACCAGATAGTTTCCAAGTCCTGTAGAATTTGTGTTTGGTTCCAGGTCATCTATGATGCTTCCGTTGTCATGAAACATTTATTGGAGTTCTGCTATTAAAAACCTACAGTACCATCAAACCTCTAACCATTACTATTGATCTCTCAGCAGATAAAGGAGTATTCCTCTAAGCCCATATCTGACTTCTCTTTGGTGTGTTGAAAGAGAAAATATGTGGGAAAAAACAAGTGGATTTTTTTTTCCTTCTTTAAAGAAACAGACCTATTGGCAAGCGCATTAAATTATTCCTTTCACATAAGGCATGTTTTCTGTGGAGGCCTGCCATGTTTGTTTCATATGAAGAGAATCACACTTTTTCTTTTTTTTTTTGTTCAATCAAACACAGGAAATGTCTGATCGTACCTCCTAAGCTTTCCTCCCACAGCAGTGATTAATCACTCCCTTTGAAGTGCTTATATTTTTGCAGTTAGAAGGAAAGTATTGATAACTGATTAAGTTCCAGTTCTTCAAATGCTGCATACATGACAGCAATGACACACATAAGTAATTACTTTGGTTTTAGTGGGACCTGCCTGTAATTCATGCTAAAGTATCTGAATACTTGGAGACTGATGTTACTTTATGAGTTTGGAGATATTCCAATCATTATTATAGAAGAACTCTATATTCTGAGTGGTGGTGAGTAAATTGTTCTTTAAAATTTGAATCGTCAAGAGTATGAATTCATTAACGCAGGGATTTTAAAGGTATTGCAGCCAAGGGCATCACTGTTCAGATCCGCTTTTCAATTTTTATTTGCCTATATGCGTTGCAAGGAATTTTTTGCTTGTTCATAGAACTCTTGGTATGATTGAGTATCATGCTGTATTTGGTTCACAAATATAAGTTATCATTAAATATTTAGGAAAAAAAACAAATTAAGCTATGTTGGCTGAGCTCTATCACTCTTGAAAGGGTAAATTAATCTCCTACAAGTCAAGATAAGATTTCCAGTTTAAAAGGCACAGATTAATAGATGGATATGTGTCTTACACATACTTTGTTCAAAGCAACCAGATCACAGAACCTGAGTCACTCAGGTGGGAAGGGCCCTCAGGAGGTCTCTGGTACAACAACCCACCCTGAGCAGGGCCAGCTCTGGAATAAGACCAGGCTGCTCAGGGCTTTCTCCAAGCAAGTCTCCAGGCTCTTCTCAACAGAGCCGTTCTTCTTCAGCCATTCAACCTGCAGCTTGCACTGATACAAATCAACAATCCACCCCAGGTGCAGGACTTCACATTTGCCATTGCTGAATTTCATAAGGCTCCTGGTGACCCATTCCTGGAGCTTGCCTAGATGCTTCAGAGTAGCAGCCCTTTCATTAAGCATATCAGTTGCATTCTGTGGTTTGGTGGTGTCCTCAGACTTGGGGAGGGTGCACTCTGTCTCCTACTTCAGGTCACTGATAGAGATATTGGACAGGATATATTCCAGGATAAGATTCTGGAGGAACTCCACTGGTAACTGGCCTCCAGCCATTACCCTTTAAGCCTGATGAATCAACCAGTTTTTCACCCATCTAGCAGTCACACATCCAGCACATAACATGCTAACTTGGATACATTCATGCTGTAAGAAACCACTTCAAATACAACCGTGGAGATGAACTCAAATTCACTAGTGCCATCATGTGAAAAAAGAGTGATTCTCTGATTCCTATTTTGTTAAATGAAAACCAGCTGTAGACTGAATTTCTTAGGGAATTCTGAAAACTTATTTACAGTTCAGTACAGTATATGGTCTTTTTTCCTTACAAAACTTTTGACTGGAGCTGTGTGCATACTGGAAATCAACTGTTATCTGGAGGCCCAGTAGAAGAACTTCATATCATCTATTTCCCTCTTTTCATTAGGTAGTATATATCCTACACTCTGGCTTTGTGCCAAATAGCATTATTTATAATAATAACTAATAAGCACATTTCATGAAGAAATACTCCCAGCTTTTCCCAAATGCTGAGACACGTGGACTTACGTTAAAACTTAGTGGATTTTCCAAGATTTAAATGTTAGTACAACTCATAGGAGAATTTGCTCAGTGACTTCCTGAACACCTATTGCTTGTAACCTGTCTTTTCTCACATGAGTGATTTTTTGCTCTGTTATTCTTCTTAATTAGAAGAAAGTGCTGAGACTCTCTATCCTGTAGACTATGAGCTACAGGTGAGTCAAATTCTGTAATGCAGGAAGGATCATGTCTCAAGTGCTCCCTATGGAAGGGAATGTCTCACCTTCCAGTTTCCTCCATCAGCACTTCGGAATTTCAAGTTGCTGAATTAAAATGGTGCCAGGAATTCACCGCTTCTTTCTGAAATTTCAGGTGTGGCAGTTAAAGTATCTAGCACTCTCTTAACGCCCTACACTGAAATAATAAAAGCCCTCAGAAACAAATTACAGAACTCACTGAATATTACTAGTCTTCTGTCTTTAGCATCACATGGCCCAGAAATTTTTTGTGGCATTTCATCTGCTGGATAGTTGAAGAGTGTGCACCACATGACGTTCCTCCATATAATTTACAAATGTTTATGTGTATTGCTTAAAATGTTATGCAAATAAAAATTAAGTCCACAGCATTACCATGATTAACAAAACCCATACTGGGATTTAGAAGCCTGTTTTGCAGCTTTGTGTAACTGCACAGTTTGCAGTGCAACACAAAATGGGAGTAGAATTGAGTCTGATGTGTGCTAGCACCGATCAGCTACAGGCTAACTGCTGTGCAGGAAAATAAAGCAGCTCTCGTGCTCGGAGTAATAAAACAGCTCAGAGTCAAAACCTTGCTATTAAAAAGCTGATCTTCATGCTTCCCTTTTCAGCCCCACCACTCCACATCAGGAGGCAGTGTAGCACAAGATAGATATTACTATTTTAACTTCTTGTTATCTTAGACCAAGCTACCAGAGAGAGATACCGGTAAAAGTGAGAGGGAGCTAAGCTATCAAATCACAAACATTGCTTCCTGCAGCACTCCTGCTTTTTTCTTGGTGGTCTCCTGTTCCAGCTCAAACCAGGCTGCAGATGAATCTTTTTGTCGGTTTGTTTATGCCCTGTTACTGCTCACATAGATAGTATAAGCACTTCTAATATGCATTACTTTTAATGAGTTTTAAAGAAATGTTATTATAGAGATTGGTTCGTAGAGAAGGGAATAAGTGACTCAGAAAGGATGAATGAAAGACAGCATAAACAGATGTTTACAGGAGAACAGCTCATTGAGTGCACGGAGCTTTGTATGGCAGTGGGGCACGTTTCCATCCAGGGACCCTCAAATTCTTGGCACAGTCTAAATGCAAAAAACAATGCTGAGACTTACTAACATTGTCCCACCACTCAGCTGTATGCAGTATAAGGCAAACATTAAACATATTCTTTGGCACCCTGATGTTACTGTCCCATATCCCCAGGATGAGATAAATTTAAAGACTTCATCTTGTTGGCAAAGAAAACAGATGGGCTACACAGGAACTTGTGAATTATCCTTGTTTAGTTTTCTTTAAGACCGATTGGACTAAAAACTGTGCTGCAAGTCTTTATGGTGTGACCTCATGCATACCCAAGATTTGGTCATTTCATGTTTTGTTGAATTTCACTGTGGGAAGCTCATACTGTGATTTGATGCTCTGACCATTTGAACACTGATTTTTTTCCCTCTTCTTCTCAAATCACGTGGAGTAGTTCTTGAATTTTGCAATGGTTGTAAGCAAATAAATGTATTCAAAGGGCCAGATATGTTAGGAACTGGCAGAGCTCCATTGACTTGTTAAGGTTATGCTGCCCCAGCATTCATAAAGGTCAGATGGTTACAGACTAGTGAGAGCAACATGACATTTAGGGCTTTGGCCATATTCCAAATTCATGTGGTCAGTTTTGCTTTTTTGCAGAATTTGGGGTTTATTGGCTTACATCTAGTCGCCCTTTGTAAATATTCAAAATAATCTTTTTAAATGTGGCCTACTTAGATAGCAAACCAGAACACTTGGCTTGCCAAAATGTGTCTGTGCTTTAGTCTTATAACACAACGACTTTGTATGGAGTCCTTCCTCAATAATTTTGCACACATGGCTTTTATAGTGTGCTGTACTTGCTAATATTAATGGAAAAATAATGGAAGGTCTGCCACTGAGATCAGTAGTTGTCGTGCATGTGAATAACAGTGGGATGCTCGTGAACTATCACCCAGGTTAACTAATCGAGGATACAAAAGAAATGAAGAAAAACATTCAGAAGAAGATTTTTACAGCTTCTCAGATTCTCAGTGACAGTTCTGTGACTACAGATGAAGATTTTCTCCAATTTTGTCTGAAATTACAGACAAAGAAGGAGTTAGGATGTTTTGACTTATTCTACAGGACAGCTGCACCTCTCTTATGGGCCTCATTTTCTTGAAGATGAGAACAAAATTCTTTAGATTAAATTTGTGTTGTCACAAGTGTCAGAGTGGCTCATCTTCCACAATTTCATTCGTCTTTCTGGGTAAAACATCTTTTGGATTCAGCAGCAGATAGGAAACAAAACTAATGATGATTATTTGTATAATGTGAAAGCACTTTCTCCTCCTTTCATTTGGGAACACTTGCACTCTCTCTCTCTTGCTCTCCATGTCCCTGAGTTCAGCTGAATAGCAGCCAAACTGCATCACTCAGTTATCTCATTAGTCTTTTACAAAGGGCAAGACAAACAAGTGAGCAACGCTGAAGTATGAAGGGTTTCATTTCAGGGGGAAAAAAAAAGGTTTCTCTGTGCTCTGAGATAGAGTTGGAAAAACTGAACTTTAAATTAATCTAAGAAACACAAGAAAATATATTTAATATTTTTGACTGTAATGCAGACGGAAACAGAAGAAATTGGTTTAGTTTAGATGCCCTGTTAATGAAAGTCTTTATGCTTGCCTGTTGCACATTGAGAATAAGCTCGTTTACGAGTTTTGAAGAATACATGTTTTATTATAAAATGAGAAAAACAACAGTTGCGAATCCTTACATGATGATGTGTGTCTGCTTCAAATGGAAATGGGCAAGTGACGAATTATAGCAGTCTCAAGCATCTGAGAGCGGAGCTGGATACTTGTTTTGATTTTTTTTTAGTTCAGTAAAACAGTCACTAATGAGAGGCAGGCTGTATGGTACATTGCGTCATTATAGAAAACTGTAACAGGGGTCCTGAGTCCTAAAATACATTGAATGTCAAAGTAAAAGCATAAATAGCAAATCAAATTCCATTAAACTTTCAAAAATCACGTGCTATGCTATCAGTTCACCGTGTAGCCTTTTACTCATCTGTATATTGTAACTTGGCAAAAGAGGCAGGAAGAGACATCTCAACAGAGATTTTCCATATGAGTTAGCGTTTGACGTCATTAGAAGTAGTGCTATTTCCATTTCTGATGCAATAGTTAGTTTTTGGAACCTACAACATTCCCCATTTGGAGTTCAAGCCAAAACTGATTTATGTGATCTTTATTCTGGAAAGATACAGAAAGGGTAAGTTTATGTAACTTAATGCATTAGTAATAGAGCAAAGAGGTTGCTCTATTTGCATTATAACTTTGTCTTGTTGTTGCTTTAATATGTCGCATGCACTATACAAATAACATTTTTATAGTACTGTGTCTGAGGACACAGTACTGGAAGTTCAAAGTGGTTTTACTGGTCTACAAGTTNAACTTGCCATCAGTTGGTTCAGCTACTGCTGTAGCTGTGCGCTGGTCCCCAGAGTTCTGGTACCTTGGCTGAATAATTGCCAACTGCACATCTGCAGCAGATGTGGTTGCTCTCTGCTGCCTCCTGCTGCCCCCCACCTATGCCCTGGGGCGATGTGAGAGGGTATCGGTTTGGTGCTGGGCTTGTCAGTAACAGAGGCAAGACCAAATGTGGCTAAGCAAAGACAAAAAGCCAGGCTGGGGCTTCTCCTGTAACAGGAAGCAGAGCAGAAGGAGATGAGCTAAGCATGGAAAAGGAGGCAGAAAATGACACCTGGAGGATCAGGTTTTCAGGTCCTGCTGCAGGTGCACAAGCGTAAGGGCTGGGACGGCCATCACTGCTCCTGAATGGAGATGACTTTGCTCCCTAAAAATAGCTTGTTGTCCTTGACCGCCCTGAGCGGCAGGGAGAGCAGCCAGCCCGCTTCCCAGGGCTCAGCACAGGCAGCAGGGGTCAGAAGTAGCATGGCCTTTCCCCCACCCCACCAAGGTGCACACTCACTCCCCTGCTTTCTCTGCCTGCTTTCTCTGCCTCCTCCCAGTAACAGCGGACAACATTTAGTGTTGATAATGGAGCTGAAACCTTGAGGAACCATATCGAGGGTGGGGGAACACAAGGCACGGGCAGCCACCGTCCCTTGCAAAGCGTTCCAAGTGATTAAATACCTGTTTTTGCAAGTTCCCACTGAAGTTAAGCAAACAGGGTTGAACTGTGGTGTGGACCAGTGCTCTGCTTTTACAATAAAGATTGATAATTTCTTGGGGGTTTCTGGTTGATTTCTTTTTAATTATTTGTCTATACTGTTCCTCAATAGCACGCTGTGTATCTGCACCCATCGTTCGTTAGGTCTTCTGTGACGGCAGAAGGCTTTCTCGCTTATCCTTTTGCCAGATTGCTTCAGTACAGATGTGTTTCTGAAGGTTTGTTATGAGAGCCTGATGCTCCGTACTTTTTCGTTGCAGTCTGCCAGAGCTGTGAAAGGCGGCGATGACATGTCACTGATGTCAGCATCACCACACAGAATACATAATTATGGTGCAGTTGGCTGTGTTCCCTCCGGGGAGCTCTGGATTTTGGGCTGTGGTACCTTATTGCAGACAGCAGCAATTGCAGGGAGGAAGAGGAGCATTGCTTTTACTCCCTCTCCTTTCTCCCCCCATTAAACCGGTGACCTGTCACCAGCTGGAGGTGGACAGCCCTGCCTGCCTGCGGCTTCCCTTAAGGCGAAAAGCAAATGCCGCCTGTGCCCGGCCATCGGGGAGGGAGGAGGGTGCAGAGGGACTTTTTAAGCTGCTTGTTTATCAGAGGCTTGGAAATGAGCTGGGGGGTCAGAATAACTCAGATTTGTCTGTGTGTTAACGTCCAGCTCTGTTTAATATCAAAGACAGCTGTAATGCTTGCACAAGGCAGAACGTTAGCGGCTCAGCTATCTTATTTTACCGTACAGGAAAAGGCCAGCAAAGGATTTTCTTTTTTATAAATGGAAGCGTGGGTCTGCAATATCTAAACAAAAGCTAGTCTGAAATCTTGAACAATAATCGGACTGTAAGTTGTTTCTTTGTTTTGTTCTTGTTTCAGGGTTTTGGGTTTTTTTAATCCTTTTCAGTGGAAGGGTGGTTAATGCCTGGTACTGCAGGCCAAGAAAAAAGGAACAAGCCTGAGAAAAACACACATCCTCTCCTAGGACTGGATTCTGTGTGTGTGTGACTCCCCTTGATTTCACTAGCTATTGTGCAAGTGGAGCTAAGCACAGAACTTGACCTGCTGATTTAGCAAGCCTCAGTTTAAGTTTCATATGTGTTCTTATCCAGTTAAGTAAACAACTATTTCTCCCGCAAGATAAATGCTCTCCACTGAGATGTCTTGAGCCTGTACTTGGCTGCTGTAGGTTTTCTCGTTTCCCACAAAACACTCTCTGTCTGACCACTGGGTGTCAGTGAAAGACTGTGAAGTAATTTTCTGTAATTAAATATGCGTGAGTTTCTCTCAGGCTCTGTGGGTGTTCTTTAGTTAAGGTGGCCTGGGCAATTTTAAGAGAGCTGACTGACATATACAGCAGGAGTGTATAATAATCAGGAAAACCAACTGAGATCGGTAAGTTGTTCCTGAATCAGTTCGTTATTCTATGTAAAATAATTCATACCATCACGGGCAGTTATGAAAGAAAAAAATTATCTTTCTTATTTTTCAAGTAAAAACACTATCCCCAACATAGTACAATCAACTGGTACAAAGCTGTCATATTTTACTGTACTCATATTTCTTGTGCTTCAGTCACTGGTGTGTAACTGGAAGTCCCAGTCCGGAAAGGTGCTGTGCTCATGCAAAGGTTCAGTAGGAAAATGCCTATACAAATGTACGAGAATTGAGGATGCTCCACATCTTAAAGTCAAACTTATTTTTGAGGCTTTGCCCACTTTCATCAAGGGGAAAAAATTCTGCTGTGGCTTATTTGGCAGACTGGCTTCAAAAGATGTCAATATCTGACATAAGATAAGAGACAAGCTGAAAAGTCAGTGACATTTTTGTTTTTTTTTAAACTGAGGGGAAAAAAGACTCTTGTGAATGGAATGGGTAAATACATGTATCCACGGACTAGTACCTGTATCTGCATATCATGTTTATTATATGTTGAAACTGATTCCCATTTTCAATATGTCAAAGGCGTAACAGCATTGAACAGGCTGTTGGAAGGAACTTTAAGAGTTTTGGAAACTTGGCAGGAAACAAGTGGCCTTTGGGAGCTGGGCAGGTGTCACAAGCATTTTGGGGTTATGTAATAGGCACATTAATTGCATACTGCTGCGAAAATGATCTGCTGTCAAATAACTGAGAGTTTCAGTGTCAGTCTGGTCCTCCTGCTTTAGGCTTCAAAGTCCTCTGAACATTAAAATAGGTTAGATAGGCAAATTCCTGTGATATGCTGCTCCGTACTGCTGACATGTTCAGGAAGGTACTGCTGCCTTTGCTCAAACTCTATTCATATTTTAAGGACAGTTTGCAAAATTAAAGCGTGTAAAGGTTTATTTTAAAATAATCTATTTTGATGGTCGCTCCTTAGGAAAAAATCTGCAGAAAGTTCTTTGGACGTACAAATGTAAAATACATTGGACTTCTGTTTAAGAGTATAACTATAAAAGAACAAAACAAGATTTGTGCCAAAAGTTTTCTTTTGCACACTACAAAATGGAATTTCCCTGAATTGCCCTTCTAGGTATTTTTACTGTTTACAGAGTGGATATTAAAAGGCACAGATACTTGAGATCTCGCTTGATGTATAATTGTGGTATGGGAGAACTGCCCTTGGAGCAAGGATTTATCTAAACTGAATCTAGTGTGAAAACCATCTTAATTTCCTGCGTTGTAGGTATACACAACCTGTGTGTCTAAATGAGGGAAAAGCAATAACCGAGCACTGCTGAAGTGCTCATTTTTCCCCTGTGCTCTGCAGAGCGACTTCCCCGCCGCCCCGGACCGCAGTGTTTGCCGCTAGAGGCCCTTCGGTGCTCACGGGATGCGGCGCGGACATCGCACAGCTGCTGCACCTACGTTTGCGGGCTGAAGTTGTGCTCATGGAAAAGAGTTGCAAAGTTTCCATTATTGTCATCGATGTAACAGCGGGGCTGTAGGTCAAAGACAAAGTTTCTAGGCAACCAGAATCAAGAATCAGTGTTATTTTACACATATTCACAATAACGTAGTTCTACTGACATTGAAAAGAGTATTTTTGCTTTACTCTAAAGCTGAAGTGCTCAACCTGTGCCTCCTTAGGTGCTCTAGTGCAGAGAACTACAAGCTTCAATTATAAGAATTTCAGTGATATTTAAACATGTTTAAGTGATGCTGGAAAAGTCACGCTGTTCTGACTAGAGTGCTAAGAATTTATTTTTTTTTGGAGAAATTTTTATTTTGGCAGTGAAATATAAATATTCTTTACTGTTCTATTGTCATTTATGGCAGACAGAACATTAAATACTTTTCTGCTTTAATAGGATATAGTATTGAGAGTGCTCTGTGTGTAACATGCTCTCAAATGTTTCAGATCAAAGTCTATAAACCTAATGTCTTTCAACATTAAGGATTACAGATAAGCTGGAGCCACTGTGTATTTACAAAAGTGATTTCATTAGACCTAAACAGATCACATCGCAAATTAGTTTTGTATAGTGGCAGAGTACCAGCACTCTGGCAAATATGTCCATATTAAGTTTGCAGACCAGAAAGCTAATATAATTTTTTTTTAAATAGGTATCATCTAGGGCTAATATTTCTTCATATATGTAAAATATGATTAATTTAAAATTAAGTTGCTCAATAACAATATCATAATTTATTATTGTTGTGCATTACCTCAACATATTACCTATACAAAGACTTCAGAGATGAGCTTCCACCTAAGTGAAATAAATGACAGTCCAAGCGTATCAGAATTATATTTATTGGGAAATCTGAATAGACTTCTCACCTGTGAAATGGTACAGTACACACTTACCATTTTGTCCTAATTTATCAATTGTTAATTAAAGACGCAAATACAAAGGAGGACACCTGTGGACTCTCGAGCTAGAGCTGCAGTGTGAGAGAGGTTGCCCAGTGGTGGAGCTCAGCTTTAACTTTGTGCTGATGAGAAAATCAGTTTGAAGGAGCGGTCGCATCAGTCGCTGGGACCTGGGGAGCAGCACAGGCTGCCTCTGGGGGCACCTCTCCTGGGTCCACACGACCACGCCAGCAGGCAGGGACCTGGGCAGGGTGACGGCAGGGCAGCTGCGGGAGCAGCTCTTCTGGACGGTGCATCACTGCGTGTATTTTTTGTTGCTGGCATGGCAGCGATGTGGCTCTGTGAGAGCCTGGGGCCACGCTGCCCTCTCCCCAGCTGCAGCACTGGGGAAACGCGGCTTTGCTGCCACTGTCTTCTGACATCCCACATCTCCTCATTTGCGGGGAACATGGGAGACCGCTTCTTGCTACCTGTTGGTCAAGTGTCCAGTCACACGAGCCCTTGTCCTCTACCAGGTCTGCAGGCACCACGCTCACATAAGTACATGGAAAAAAATTGCAAAAAGGGGTATCATTAGGACGATTATCAGGAGGGCATTTGCTAGACTTGGTCATGGTTCCTGCCTCGGTGGGAAGGACTACACAAATCAGGGGAGCAGCACTACCTGCAGCTGCTGTGTGTGCCTGCAGGAGCATCTGAGGTTGCATCTGCACCTGCATCTGCAACTGCAACAGCAAGTAAAGCTGTTGACCACATAGAAAACAGCATTTCCAAACTAGAAATGAAAGTTTTCTCTCTCTGAATCTGTAGGGCTTTACTCATTTCAGTAGAATACTGTTAAATTATACCAGAATTTTCAGGAAGAACCTGTTGTTCCCAGAGGAGGAATCACCTCGTGTTATTTAAGACATCTGTGACTGAAGACTTTTATTCTACATTTTATACTGAGGTCAACCATAGAAAAAATTAGTCTAGAAGTGAGTCATGGGTTTTCACAAGGAAGGCAATTAATCACTGGACCACCCCAACATGGGTTGTGGTGGCTTTTTCATCACCAGAATTTTCTATCAAAGTATAATGTTTTTATAAAAGACATGCACTTATTCCAACAAGAATTAATTTGGGAATGCCCTATAACCTGTGCTGTACAGGACATCAGTCTCAGTTACTACACTGGTCTCTCCTGGCCTTATGATTTATGAATGTATATGTATGCATGTATTTGCTTCAGTAGTTATTTTAAAAGTTTAATGTTTGCATTTTCAGTGTTTTCTTTCATAAAATTAAACCCTTTGTGGTGGTGGCACAAGTCACGTTTCGCTAAAAGCAAACAGCATAGAAACAATTATTGTCTTTGGCTACATTGAGGCTAAATAAATAAATCTTTTAATTAAATCTAAAGGATTAATGAATGTAAAAGGGAATAAGAACAAACATACAAGTAATTTTAAAAGACCAGAAATACAGCCAGCTAACTTCAAAACATAATATTTACAAAGGCCAAAAAAGTGGCTTAAGTTTTAAAAGCGCAAGTTAAACAAAACAACAAAATAACCCCCTACAACTTTCCAATGTTAAATTAATTAAACATATTTAATTATGCCATGGAACTTGGTGAACACTAAAATCCAACACAGGCTGTATTCTGCTTCAAATAATGCTTTGTTATTTAATATAGGTAGTGGTGATTTAAATGCAATTTAATATAAGTATATATGTATATACACATGAAGAATCACCTTAGAAAAAAAAGAGTAAGTCTATCTCCTAGGAAGTAATCTGATAATTTCCAAGGGAAAATTAATGTTTATTTAAAAAAAAACCCCAAACAAACAAAACTGCTATATGTCTATAAAAGTAAATTTTATAAAGCTGACAACTTGTGCAGACAGCCTGTGGCTGTTGTGAATGCTTTCCTCCAGGTGAAGAATAGGCATGGGAAACCAAAGTTGGAACCGTCTTTTGGGTTGGATGCCCTGTCCCCTGAGGCAGGAGGAGGCAACACCTCTCTGGGATGCAATGTACCCATCACCTCTCTCTCCACGACTAACAGTGTGATTGCACACCAGATAGCAGGGACGCTGGTCTGCCGTTGCCGATCTTGATAAAGTAACCCTGCCCTGGGAAGTGCCACGTGCACTCAAAGCCTGCGGTGCACCGTCCTGACCTCCGGATCCCACACGTACATTTGCTGAAGCACTTCATGGAGAGACATGGAGTGGCGGTGGCTCTCTCCTTTCAGTTGGGCCCTGGCAGAGCCCCGCTGCCCCTGGGAGCGGCCTGTGACTGCTGCCCGTCAAGAGCAGCGACCTACTGGGAGGGTTTTAGCCAGAAGCTGCCTGCCAGACGTGGAAGCAGGTGCTCAGCTGGTGTGAGACGGGAAATGACACCGACAAGTGACATTGCCTTCTGGCTGCCTGAGGTTCTGCCTACCACTCAGGAGCACTCAAGGGCTTTCTGAGACATTTATCAACCTCCCTTACCCTTTAAGTGAAGAAAGATTTTGGCAGTAGGCTGTGGGTCAAGCTTTCAAACTGCTCTTCAAGGGTTCAGTATTCTGTCTTAATGGAAAAGATTAGGTACACAGTACTTAATACCGCTATATTTACTGATGAGGTGTGGATTGATAGGGACTGTGTAGGGACATAAGGAAGCTGTGTTTTCCAGATTTTCTTGCTCATTTGCTATCTCTCCATCATTTACTTTCAATTAAAAGATTAGTGGTAGTTTAGTTCAACCACTATGGTATGAAGTTCCTGCTTCTCCAATTGCAGTTGAGGAGGGAGTAGGGATAAAGAAATAATCTCGTAGGTTTGGAGAAGGAGTAGCTATCTTCTAGCAAGCGATCTTTACCCTGAACTCTGCCATAGCCACTAAAGGTTACTATTAAATGTGCCAAGAAGGAAATGGAAATTAATGTTTCTATCTCAGCATAACCTGCTGGAATAATAACTATGCATTTTAATGGTTTAATTGAAGCTCATTTGTTGGCAATGTGTATACTTATTTATTTCAGCAGAAATAACATTCTCGTAAAGCGAATATTTGGCTAGTAATACAGGCCTACCTCTGAGTGCAAATCCTCTGAAGGAGCTGCAGATCACAACACCCAGGCAAGCAGCTGCACACAGAAGGGTTATTTTCTTGGGCTTTCTTTTACCTTTTTAATCCTCTTATTCTCTTCTTTGCAGAATAGTGGGGGTTTTTTACAGCTACAGAATGGTCCTTTCTTTGTAGGATATATGATTGTTTCTTGAAAAAGGATGTTATGCCTGCAAGTTGTCCAGGTCAGTTTATAAGTAATATGAATAATGTGTGTTTACAGCCTCACATCTGATTTGGTAAATTTAGTCTCACCAGGCCACCTGAAATTGGGCTAGTTAATTGGTGCAACTATTTCCATAGCCTTATTATGTACAATGGGGCTGCTGCGTCTCTCTACTGAGGTAATTTACACAGATTTGAAGGAATATAGTGGTCAGTTGTAGCTTTTGTAAGATGTGCAGGTGTAGATACAGTGGGAAATGCTTTCACTGACTTTCTCAAACTCCTGGATAAGAAGCCTAGTCACATTAGTTAAATTTATCGTATCAATTGTAGCTCTAATTTGCTCAGTGGCAGGCAATTGAAGCATTTTTTCGGTGTTTGGCATTAAGATTCTAAAACCACATATTTCCTTGATTTATCTTACTCATAAATCTGTGTCCATTCTTTAAGGCTGCTTATGTTGGTTTCATGGTCATAAGCTTAGAAACTAAATCTTCTATGACAACATGGGTGGCATTCAGATACCTGAACACCCAAGTGACTTTAGGTGTTCATTAGTGACACTAGACCCCTTCATTCTTCCCAGGATAAAATATTAGAATATGTTATCTTCATAGAAATGTTCATTTCTGCGGAAAAAAACAAACAAACAAACAAACAAACTCCAAAGCAATATCATTATTCCAGTCTCAGCTCAGTGTAACTGGAAAATAGCAGCACATGGCAGAGCAGAGGTTCTCAGAATTATGCTGAAACTACACAGAAGCTATTAGGAAAGCTTAAATTAATGATGTCCTGTTGAAAAGTGACTTTTCTTAGAGGGCACTTATGGAGCAACTCATCAGGCTGGAAAATAATAAAACAAGAAGGCAAGATGATAGCCAAAGCTGTTCAGCTGTGGGATGATTCACAGAATAGCTTAATTTCACACTTTATCTGACAGTTCTCATTTTTGATCCCTGTCTTTGTACATTAACCCCTTTGGGCAGTCATTCATGCACATTTGCAAAGTGAATAAGACAATGTCTACACGTTTCCAGATTTAAAAGCAATCCATAGCATCTCATTCAAACTGCCATTATCAGCAGAGATTAGTGATTAGCTTGCTTCATTTTAAAATAAATTTTATTTTATTTGAATAGTGTTTGAATCTACAGCACTGATATAATGAAACTAAAGATTATGGCCTGAATAGCTCATTGCATGTGTTCTTTCTTCTTTCAAGAACATAGGAGCCTATATTATTTAAAGTATCCCCTAGCCATTGCTGGACTTTCTGCTGAGAGTCCACTGGACTGTCTCCCTTTAAGCCAGTAAACCTAAGTCCTCTTTCTTCCTTTCAATTAAAATGAGATTAATCCATTTAAACTCATGATTTCCTTATGCCACTCTGTTAAAAAAAGCGGCCATTAACTTCATAGAAAAAGTTGCTTCTATATCAAGTTTTCTCCACCTTTCCCCCAGTAAAGTTGGAGCTGGGAGAAACAGATTATTGGTAGGATTCTCCATCAGGATATGGAATTGCTGAACATAAAAAGAACAAAAAGAGCATCCCTAAGGCAGGCTTGTTTTCTACTTCATCATGGGTAATACTCATCCAAACCAGTGTTAGAAAAAACTAAATAGGGTTTTAGGTGGATAATAGGACCCCTAAAAAAGTCAGCAGTTGCCTCACAGAGCTGCAGCTGAAATCCTATACTACACTGTAGGCGAGATTCCCAGTGCAGCCTCATAGGGGCATGCCCTCCGATACAATTTATTTGTTCACAACAAAATACAGATCTGGATATTTAAACCAGAATTGTAATAATAATAAAAATATTCCTCTACAAACCCCGTAAATGTGCATAGCACTTGTAAAATGTTTCCCTAAGTAAAGGCTTTGCATTTGAGAGCAGACATGGCAGTGGATACTGGTCCTGGGAGTGGTGGTTCTCAGCCTGGGTTCAGTCAATGAACTATATTATTACTACTCTGAAATGTCCTGTGTCCTACTAGTGACGACCATGCAACAGTTGTTCTCTTCTTCTTTTCCATTAAGATCGTACAAATATTTACTGAGATCTTTTGGGCAGAGTCCATAAAGACTGTGCAGTGAGAGAAGAGGAGAAGGAAGCCCCTTTACACAGTGACAAGACATTTGCCATGCCACCTAGAAATTATACTGACTGAAAAGAGTTAATTTCTCTTTTAGCCTGGCAATAAATTTACATACCTCAAACAAAACTAAGACATGCAGGGGGTGACTCATTGATCATTTATGGAAAACTGAAGGGGTTCTTTGGTCAAAAGCAAAAACATTTCCATGCTGGGAGGCAGCTTGCCCACGTTTTGCTTCTTCCTCATGGCCTGGAGCCTAGCTAAGAGCAGTTGTTTCTGTCAGGGGTGAAATGCACTGACAAATCTCTTTCCTCCTGCTTCTGCCTCACATGTCACGCACTAACTTCGTCCCTGGCATCTGCACGGCGACACTCAAGTTCCAAAAGCTGCGCTTTCTTATGTGCCGCTCTCCATCTGCAATCACTGTGGCAGCACAGGGCGGTGCTGCAGGGGAACGAGCATAGAGACCCTTAACATTTTGCCAGTGTGGACCAGGTTATCTACACAGTGCAGTCTTGTGCTCCGTAGAGCTGCTTACACAGGCCTGAGGTCAAAAGAGTCAAATTGGAGTTTCAGTGAGGGAATGTAGTCTTCCCTCCTCACTTGACCTGTGTGGACTGCTGCCCCAGAGCTGATGCAGCCAGTGTCAACTTGTGCATCTTTCCTTCACCCTTCACTTCACTAATATTTCAGCATTTTTTGATCATCACTCACTTTCTTATGAAAAATGTAGATTGCTAAAACAGTTTCTATTTATTTTGTGCTCAGTAATCACTATGGGGTTATTTCTTTATTAGTAAAATGGGGTGATACCATTTGGTCATGCTCCCATACTGCTTTATAGTCTGGAAATATGAAACGCTAAACATGCATGGAGCAGTATTAACCTTGTAAGCTCATCTGGGCAAGAACTGCATCCAGCTCTGTTTATCATAAAAATAACATTTTTCTTAAAAGGGATTAAAGTTCCTTGAGTGCCATCCTCTCCTGCCAAAGCAAACCCATAAAAGTAAAGAGGTGCCAAGCAACAGGACATTTCTTACTGATATGCTCTCACGGCATACTTTCCTTGACAATGACAGATTACATCTTTTCAAGGAATTTTTGCCTTCCACAGATAAAGAAGCAGAGCACCCTGAACATGTTAATCACTTTTGCTGGCTATTACAAACCCTGCCTTAAAACCTCAAAAACACCAGCGAATACTGAGTCCTGACAGATGGTCGCAGGCTGTGTGCAGTGTGTTTATCTGAGGATGAAGTATGAAGTCATATGTATGTGTGTATGTCTGTGATGTATCTTCATTGGGTGCTTCTTGCTCACCCTTTAAATATCAGCTTATTGAGTGATAAATGAAATAGAATATGGAATTTGCCCGGCTGTTTTCATTAAAAACTGTGTCCCATTCATAATTATTGTATCCATTTTTTCTTTTTGTGGGTTACTGTGTTCTGAACTCAGGGTGAAATGTATGACCACAGCGATATTTTTAAATGCTAAAGGGAGGCTCCAGACAAGGTTTAGGTCTTCAGAGTACAAGACAAACTGTTAGGAATTTGCGCAGACACTAAAACAGTTAAGTCTTCCTTCTGTTCATGTTTGCTAAAGGTCTGTATGCTCTGCTAAAAGGTGGAATACTGAGGAAATCCACAGCTGCGTTTAAAATATATTTTGTTAATATATACACTATGAACTATCATATCAGGGCATAAACAGAGCACCAAATGGAACTGCCAGAAAAAGAGCTGCTTTTTATTAACGGCTAACACGATGATTGCCAAAAACAGAAGTCATAATCATATGAGAGAACTTCAGCTCTCTTTCTGTAAATTGATAGTGATATTCTTTTTCTTCTTAGGTTTTTGTTTCTATGAGTTTGTAGCACAAATTACCGCACTTCTGTGGTGCTGTATGCCATACAATGAATCTTCTTGAACAAGAAATGAGAAGAAATTCCACTTTTTACCAAGAAACGACTTGGAATACATGCCTTGCCTGTCCACATCTCTTGCCTTGCAAATGATTGATATCACTGTGGTTTCATGCAGCGAAATAATCATTTATGGAGGAAAATGGGCTCTGTCTAAAGAAACGTGGTCTGAAACGATCGGGGTGTAAATAATACTGTGTTTGTCATCAAGTGTGACTGGGAAAAAGTCACGCTATGCCAAGATTTACTGTAAATTGTTAGGGAACAGGATGGGTTTGGATTTACCGTTGGCAAGCTCGACAAGGCTTGGAAAACTAAGGGTGGGAAGCCACCCTTAGGGTGCACAGGTGAGAAGTGGCACAGAATAGTGATAAAGATTTTCTCCTGATCAGAAATGTTTCTGTAAAAGCAAGATTTTTTTCTCTTGAGGAAAGAAGTGTATCATGTTCCCATTTTAATCAACACTTAAGTTACTGTTATGAGGTAGACTTAAACTGGACAGCAATGTAGTTACTGAAATATTTCCCTGTGGCAAGAGGGAATGTCCTGTAGTGGTGAGTGTTAACCTTCTTCAAACTCTGTACTAGCCTCATTTTTTCCTGTGCTCTGAATGGTGACACCTAACTTTGCAGATCTGTTTTCATCCTGAGGAGCAAGGCATTACTGATAGAATTAAAACCCTGTTCATTAATGTGGAAACTTTTCACCTGCATTCTGAAAACACAACCCATTGCAGGATGTGAAAGCACTGTTACAGGACACTGCTGCATGCTGCCATCCCTGGCTCACTTTTCTAAATATTTTCTTCAGCCTAGAGAAGAGAAGGCTCCGAGAAGATCTTATTGCAGCCTTCCAGTACCTAAAGGGGGCCTACAGGAGAGCTGGGGAAGGACTTTTTACTAGGGCATGTAGTGACAGGACAAGGGGGAATGGCTTCAAACTGGAAGAGGGCAGGTTTAGATTGAACATTAGGAAGAAGTTTTTCACTTTGAGGGTGGTGAGGCACTGGAAGAGGTTGCCCCGAGAGGTTGTTGAGGCCCCATCCCTGGAGGTGTTCAAGACCAGGCTGGACGTGGCCTTGGGCAACCTGGTCTAGTGGGAGGTGTCCCTGCCTATGGCAGGGGGGTTGGAACTCGATGATCTTCAAGGTCCTTTCCAACCTAAACCATTCTATGATTCTATGATTCTATATGCAGGTGAGTACCATTGCACTCAAAAGCCAAGTCTCAAACTGTATTTAAGCACTTACTCGGTTAAAAAAAATTTAACTACAAACTGCTGTATGAGGGCATAAGAGGAGTGCCAATAAGATTGACGAAAAGAGACTGGTGTGTTTGGTTTTTTTTTCTGACCAGTAACAGGATAATTGCCAGATAACTGCCTTGAGATATCTGATAGATTTTATGACGACTTGTAATATCATGCATCAGCAATTCAGATGACCTGTGGTTTTACTATGCAAAAGACAGTGTACTGTGCAAACGGACTAGACCTATACTCAGAATAAATGCAAAGATTTGCCTGTATTGAATTGTATTAATTTAGTCACTCTTCAAACTGTCTTGTCACCTAAGTACCTCTGAAGTTATCAAATATTGTGTAACTGTGGTGAGCAGAAGAGTGTTTTAATTTTGTCTTGTAAAGACCCACTGCAAACAGTGCAAATTACCTTCACCTATATTCAGAAATTTGCCCCTCAAGAGAGTCTTGTAGTAAATGGACAATTTGGCTTACTGGAAATACAATGCTAAAAGCAGAGACTATCCAGTTCATTAAATATACTCAGCTCTTATAAGATCACAGTGCTCTGACCCATAGTGCAGAAGTTACTGCCAAATTTGGATTAAAATATAAAGAATGTATCAGACAGACTATCTCGAAACATTAATGTTCCCAACGGTTTTAGGAAGATCTATGAAATATTGTCTTTAGGTTGTTTACCCTTCACAGAAGTGGGGACTAAGGCTAGAAAAAATGAGTCTGTGAAGAACATTTAATCCAAAATCCACTAGTGTTAATTAAGATTTACATCGTCTTAAGTAGGTGTGGTATCAGCCATTAGGACAGCGTGAGATTCAACCGTTTAATTAGTATAATACAAGAAAAAACTTAGTTGTTGCACAAGTTTAAGACTAAAGTTATAAATTACAGAAGTATACAGTCACTATTCAATTATCCCACTATTTCAGCTTTGTTGGTGTTTGCTATATATCTTCATATAAACCCTTCTTTTACAGAACATTTATTTTGAGAATATTTGATATTTATTTATGATTATTAATTTTTATATGGCCTGTACAAAGCTCAAAAGTCACCATGATAACAATGAATTTTCACTTTTCGGATATAATGTGCAGATGTTTATCTCCTTATGAGACTTACAGAATAAACAAACAGCAGTGTTACCCATGAAAACATAAAAATAGTGGGCGCCTGAGGTTTGTGTAAGCACCATACAGGCAGCCTGTGTTTTCCCCAGGTATGACTTCAGTGAAAATGTGGTACAAAACGCAGCAGAAAGCTGATTGCACTGCTGGCCCTGAGCAAGCTCTTCCAGCACAGGACACTTTCACATCAGAGGTAGTCACGCTGGGCTCCCTTTATTGTCAGTGGAGTGAAGCAGGTCCTTTTAGAAGGTTCACCTGACCTATTTTAAACAGTTAGTCAAGTGAGATAAATCATGTTCCTTTCTATAGAAACCCTTGATAGGGTCTCCACTGACTAGCTGAGATGGAGGTTATTGTAAAACTCCAAATTTTTTGTTATAGTAGAGTACCTTTGCATTTGAAGCCCAAGGGTACAGATTGCTAAACTGTGGCTGTTGAGCTTTTTTTTCTTCACCTTCAAGCCTGGCTCACCTTCATGGTCAACATGATTCAGTTAGAAAGAGACCTCTGTAGCCAGCCTAATGCAAGGGCTTCTGGGATATCTCATTTCCTTACTCTAAAAGGAAATTCATTAATGTCTCCACCTGTACTGTGAGCTGTGTGCATCTCACAGGGTGTCCCACAGTCCTGGTTCCCTCATTGTCCTCATTAGACAGCACATATAACTCCTTATATACCTCTGTTCCCACTCTGAAAAGGAGAGGAAGAAAGAGGGAGAATGAAAGAAGCAAAGAAAGAAGCAAGGAAGGAAAGAAAGAAAAAGAGGATTCATGGCATGGTGGTGCATGCTTAGGTCTCATCTTCACGGGCCTTACAATGTAAACACAATTTCTGGCAGCAGCTGAACGGTGAACCTGAGCTTGCCATGGGGCTGGAAAGCCATAGCTAAATTATGGACCGTTCCAAGAAAGAAGCCTTCTCTTGCTCTTTTAGGTTAGGTGGTGCACGTCTGGTGACTGTTGGCTGTATGAAGGCTTTTGAAGGCAGTGTAGAGGGTCAGAGAATCTGGCCACTCCTCCTCTTCTAATGTGTTGAAATCAATGGAAGTTTTGCTTGGAAGCTAAAAGTAGAGTTTGAGCCAATCTAAGATTGTGAATGAAAATGTGTTCTGAAGTATTTTAGCCGTTTTGCTCACTGAAAATGCAAATTTGTTTAGTAAATACAATCCTCATACACATACTGCTATTTTCTAAATATTCAAGTCATGAGAGTTTCTCATGATTCTTTAAATGACTATATCACAGGTTTGTTTTTTTTTAAGTTACCCTTTTTAGGAATTGTTTTCTAAGGATTCAGCTTGAATGGAAACACCTTCTGCTGGGGAATACCAACCCTGAGGCCAACAGGGCATGAGGAACCCAGTCTAGACTGTCTGAGAGGCGTCTTAATGGTATTTCCTAAGTAACAAATCTTTGCTCTTGATCTGATGTGTTCAGGTTTTACTGTGAAACATCACTTTTCCTTAGAGAAGTCAGGCTCTTTTTCTCAATAAATTTTTCCCCAGGGTTAGTTGTTCTCAGGAAAATTTTGGTCAGTCAAGACTTTGGTGGAAAAGATTTTCTGCTGGAAAAGACTGTCTATTTAAAAAACTCAGACAATTTTTTCAGCACAGTAAGGTTCACTAAAATATTTTGTTTTAATAATGACATGAATTTTCTATATTTTATATTCATCTGTAACACTTAGACAAAATTGTATATATTTCCATGCTTTCAGTTTTCATGAAATCACTTATTTGGCCTAGCATAACTTTAAAACTTTCCAGCTTCCAAGGATGGAGAGATCATTACAAATTCTTTTCCATTGATTTGGAAAACATTTTATTAATCTAAAAAAAAAAAAAGTTTTCATCTTACAATAGTAAAGTTGGGGTTGGTTTTTTTTTTCAACTGTAAAATCTCTCTCTACTCTGTTTTATTCTCCTCCCTTTTGTAAATTTTCCCTAATTTGTATGGACAGTTTACCACCCAAACCACCTATCCAACTATACAGTGTTTTACTATTCTGTTTCATTCATTCATAAAGATATCTCACTTCCCCCACTGAAACCCCAGATTCTACATGATTCCTGTTTCATGTCTTCTCCAGCTTGCAGAATCTAGTCCACTTTTGCTCAATAACAACATGGGATTTATTTTTTTTTTCAGCAGAGATGAGAGTTTCACACTCACATTGACAGCGTATATAAATGCAGATCGGTGTCTCCTTTTCATTAGGTTATATTCCCTTTCCCTCTCAGAAGGTGATTTCATCATACTTGACCCAGTGATAAAGCCCTCTCTAGCCAAGGGGCGTAGGCAGACTTGAAGACTCCAACTTCCTTTTCAGTAAGTGTGGAGTTTTTGCCCATTTCTTATTACAGAATATCCTAAGCTAGAGCCCAATCAAAAGACACTTATTAAATTGAACGGGATTTTTTTCCATAGCCTTTTCTAGGTTTTGGATCAGTATCCACAGAAAACCATCTAATAAATTACAGAATAATTGATAGTCGATGACAAGAGTTTCAAATGCAGGCTCGCCACATCGCTGCCAGCACTGCCTTGAAGAGATAGGAGCTATATAAATCTAGGAATAATGAAATCATCCATTTTTTTCCAGAGACAAATGCAATCCAGAACTGAAGCCGTGAAACCACATCTGATGCTAGACAAAGGGAATATTAACATACGTATGTTTCCAACTATAAGGGTATTTCTTGAATTGTGTGTTGTTCTTGCCTTTCAGCCAGCTTTTTTCAAACCCAGCTTTTCCAAGTGAAGCACGGCCTGCACAGGTGAGAAAAAGCTGATCTAAATAAATTAGTGGTTGTTCGTGCAGCCAGACGCTGAGGTTTTGCTGATTTCATGTGTGTCTTTCAAATCCAGTGAACTCAGAGGCAGAATATACATGTTCTGTTGCTAATACTACTATTTCATCAGCCTTTGTCACTTTGAGTCATCGTTTTTTGCCATACCTGCTTTTCTGGAGTTCATTACTTTTTGTTGGATTGCTACTTTTATCTTCTAAAAATGTTCATTAATAAGAAAATATTTACTCTGAACGTTCAAATATTCGTGGTTGCGTATAGCAACATACTTGTACAATGAGACAAAAGAAGTCTGACAGCATCACAGAGCTGCATAAACCGTTTATAGTGATAAATCTTGTATGTGGGATCAGGATCCCCACTTTCATACACAGGAATTCAGGCAAAGGTTATAATACGGATGTATGAAAATTTAAAAAATTTAAAAATGAAAGAAGCTAAACTTTTGTATTAGTTTTGATGGAGCAGATCTGTTTTTCATACCTAGTTACTTTGAACTTGAAAGGGCTACTCATATTGCCAAAATACATTCACAGAATCACGACTTCTCCCCAGAAAAAAAAAAGTACAAATATCCTTGGGACAGTCAAAAGGCAAATACTACACATCAGTTTTAACTTGTAAGGGTGCAAGCGTCATATTATAGACATAAAGTGGAATTTGTGGATTTTATTNCCAGTTTTAACTTGTAAGGGTGCACAGCCACACGTGGCAAGTGTCATATTACAGACATAAAGTGGAATTTGTGGATTTTATTATCACTTATGCCCTCATTTCTTGAGAAACTTTGCTCTGCAGCAAGTCAAAGAAGGTGCGTTCTATTACAAGGCGCTGCCATTAGACATAAATGTGTATATCATCATTCAGGAGGTGAAAAAATGAACACAGGAAAAAACAGTACACAGGATTAATCTGAATGTTGCAGAACCTTTTAATTTTCATTACCATTTTCTGCAGATATTTTTGTTTCTTAAGAATAGAAAGTTTACTGAAAATGAAATAAAGATGTTCTTCCACAAGCAAAAGACAAGGCTTGATTTATAACTTGTCCCACTTTCTTTTTTTTTCTTTTTTTCCCTTTTCCCTAAATAATTGTTTACCCATTTTGATGAAATGATCCAAAATTCTACGTAGAGCAAAAAAGATGGTCAAATCTTCCCCTGCTAAGTACAACAACCTCACAGAGCTATGGTCCTTAGGTCTCACACAAAGAAAAGGACAACAGGCTTTGAAGCAACCACGAAGAACAGGGAGAGGGGAAAGGACAGCACGTAACTGAAAACCACATACAGACACTGGATAGTGCACCAATAAAAGGAATGTAAAATTTGCCATTTTATCATCATACGGGTGTAAGCCAAGTGCTATGACACAGACAAATTTGTGATACTGTTGGGGCACCTGATATCCTTCAGTTTCCAGGGACTGCTACTTTAACAAAGACTTAAAGCAGCAAACGTTCATCTTCAGAAGTCCCTGTAATGACATATGCATCGAGCAATGTCAGCTTGAATTAAACTCATGTGACTGAAAACACTGGCTATCTAAATTACATCCTATTCACTTGCTTAACTTGTTTGTATGACCCGTAAAATTTATTTTTATGTAAAATACAGTATAAATGCCCTGAAGCCCTTCAAAAGGAGATTAAGTCCATGCTTAACTGTAAATGCTTTTGTGGATTTTAGTCAGACCCTATAATATATGTGATTGTAAGTTATTTTATGTACTATATGATTATTATAGATTGCTAAAAGAGACCCATCTTTAAGAAAATTAAAAATAAATGAAAAGGTTATTTTCTTAGTTGGTGGCAGACATTCAAAATCTGCTTGTAAATGAGTGTATTTTTAAAACCAAATACAAAGGATCCCTTTAAGTATATGTTTTCTTACCTTGAGGCTTAAACTGAAGTTTTTGTGTATGATTTGTTGATACAAAGGTTAGATCTGGCTTCAAAAATGGCAAAGTATCTTTACGTAAAGTCCAAATACGTCAGTGTTCGTACACTACCCCTTTCTAAGACCTTGCAGAACCCAAATCAAAATGTTTATTTAAACCTGTTCCCTCACTTCAGAGAGCCAAAAAAAGAAATACAACAAAATTCAAACTGCAACACCTCAGTTGGATCTTTTTCCATGACGGTCAGGCAAAAAAGCTGTTTCCAACATTTTTACAAGAAACCAGAACTCTTAGCTTATCTTGGTACATGGTATATTTCCATGAAAAAACGAAGCCTCTGTAAATTTTGTTTTATATGTGTGCTCTCTGTTTGTATATGTATATGTAAAACCTCACACAAACTGTGTGAAAAGATACTGCAGGTACGTTGTATGGGAGGCATGTGTGAATGCTTGAATTATGACCAAATGATCACCATGCTGTAGTTAAGGTTGCTTTCTGTTTAGAAGAAAAATTGTCTAGCTGATCAAAATTTTCAGAATATAATATTAGAGTTTTTAAAGCAACGGAAAAAAAAATCAGCTAAGCAATTAAAATTTCTTCCTCAAAAAGTATGAGTTTAAATGTATACTTTCTGAGTCCCATAGTGCTGTAAGAAATGGTTGAAAGAAAAAATTTGCTACGTTATGACTTGTGTCTTCAGTACAAGCTGTGAATGTCGGATCTGTGACACTGCAACACTTACTTTCACAAAGGGCTTTTTTTTTCAGGAAAAGAATTATATTTATACAATCCCCCTAAAAGAAATGGAAAATTAGATAACAAAAATGTGCAGTTATGGATCAGTTAAAATTATTCTACCTAACAGATTAAATCCAAGACCTAAGAAACAATAAAATTAAACATCATCCTATATTCACCTACCCAGGAAAAGTATCTCACCAATAGTAACCTTCATATCCCATCTCAGAGCTGTGCTGGGGGGGGAAACCCATTCATCAGCAGTCTGCTGCAATCTAGAGCTGTGTACATAGTGTGATGCAGCTGAACACCAGGGATGATGCACGGGACATCTGCTATTTGTAATGTAGTTAGGTAGGGGTAAACTATATTTTTCCATTACTTTTAAAGGTACCAACATCCTGGTTTTGCCTATCTTCATGAAACAGGATTTTTTTTTTTTTTTAGGAGTGGTGGTGGTGGTTGTTTTTTTCTGAAGGATTGTAGTGATGGAGTTTTTATGTTGATTTTGGATGCTGACTCTGGTTTCTTCCAAAGAGAAAAAAACACCCCATAGTCTGTATCTAGATCTCATGTTTAGATCTCAAAGTGCTGAACATAGGTATATTCTGCTTTGGTTTGGACCTGGCTTTGTCTGTTTTCAGGGAGTGTAAAATGTTTTTGCTTTTAGGTATTTGCTAATTCCTTCCAGAGTTGATTTATGTAAATAACTCATATCCTCCCTTCCCTGGTTTTCCTGTCTGCCTCTATTCTGATGCTGTTTTAATTCAGAGTGTAAACTCCCTAGTGCAGGGCCTGTTGGCTTGCTGGGTGTTGGTAGAGTGCCTAATCAATAAAATCATGCTCAAACCCGGCCTCTTGGCACTCCTGCAATTCAGTGATAAACGAAAATAAAGTACAGATCTGGGATCTCAGAATCTTTAAATTGCTAATATATAGGTGCTAGATACAACAACATGGAAGCAGCCAGTCTTATCATTTTATCTGGGTTTGTTTTATCTATGTCCCTAAACTCTGAGCTTATGAAGATGGGTTCTCTTAGTTCCTTGCAGTACGGGGACTGAACATCATCCTGCAAGAAGTCACCATCTCTTTGAACAGGCCAGCTAAACTGCTAAAACGGGCACTGTCTAACCCTTCTCGGTCAAAATCAGCCTTTTTGATCTTATACAGATGAGATATTTGGTCTTTCCAATCTCAGCTATTGACTGAAAGCTGTTCAATAACTGCTACCATAAGCTGCTACTGCAGTGAGCTCTGGGAGTGCTGGAGATGCTCACATCTTCTGGTGGGACAGCAAAGGCCAAAAGAGACAGTGAGTCCATGTCCTGAGTTGTATTCAAGTCAAGAGCCTTATGATACCCTATGGCTAACTTCTCTGCTGATACAATAGGATAAATGTCTCTGCAAATCAATACACTTTTGCCCATTTAAACATTGTGTAATTTGGCTTGTGGTTTTCCAAAAACTGCTGATCTACCAGATGAGCTTGTGAAGTACTTCACATTGGATTTTTACTGGTACATCTTTGAGCCTCTGTGCCTTAAGTTTTAAAGTATGTGAAGTTTATTTTATTGAAAGGAATGCTTATGGTGTATAGTGAAAGCATTTGGCTTCTGACTTCTGGCTTTCATTCCACCAGTTCAATCATGAAGTGGTTAAGTGTTATTTATAGCTCTTAGACATTCTTTAAGGATGAACATATCTACTGAAAAAACAAACAGTCTTGGGGCTCGTGGGTAATTTATAGCAATTTTAAAGTTAGGAGAAAACTGTGAGCTCATACTGCAGGCTAAAAACCTGTCCATTCATTACCACATGGCAAAGGAATTTGGTTGAGAGGTTGACAAAATCTGAGGAAGCTGAGATTCACAGCATCCAGGTACAACTGAGCAGGGAAAGGCTCAGTTACGTGTCCTAAGGAATTACATAACTTTTCTTTCTCCCACTTTTTTTAATACTAGACAGAAACAGAGGATCAAAAAGACTTTTTTTTTTTCAGTCCACTCCATACTTTCTTTAATTTAGTTAAAGTAATACAAAAATTATACAAAAAGTATACAAAAATTCACTAACTCTAATTTAAGCACACCTTTACATCACTTTGACTGCCCAATGAAATCCAGTCTTGGTCTAATGGCATTAATAGACAGAGATCCTGTCACCTCTATTATGAAGTTATCTCACTGCTGAGATGTTTCCTTGCCTCAGTTTCAATGTTTGGCTTCAGTGCACAGCTACTGGTTTTAATTAGACTTTTCCTCACTGGATTAAAGAGCTTTCCAGTACATTTAGTAGTTTTTTCAAATACTCATACATTGCAAGTCATCTTCCTGTTTATAAAAGAATGAGTGAGCTTCTCACTTTCTCATTGTAAGGCATCTTCTCCAACCCTCAATTTCCTTTTGTGGGTTTGGGGCTTTTTTTTAGGGTTGTGTTCTTGGGTTTTTTTTTCTTTTTTTTTTTTTTTAGTTTATACTGTTATTCAACATATTTTTTACATATGGGCACAAGACAGCAGAATTTGTCTAACCATTGCCGTACGCTGAGAGGATTTAATCCTTATTTTCTATTTCTTCTCCTCACACTGCCAAAGATTGTCTTCACTCACTGTGCCTCTTTTCCTTGTAGTGGCAGGAAACCACAGCTCCTCCACACAGATGGGCAAGCAAGAAGTTTATCGCTCCCATCCTGCTTTGCCCTTAAAACACATTTCCTTGAAGCCACAGCTCAGCCAATGGCCAAGATTGGCAGATTCCCCCATTGGCAGTTCCCTCATTTTTTAGGCAGGAGAGACCCATTCACTGCTAATGTCCCTTTGATTGCTTTTTCCACGCTTTCCGGGCCATTTCCTACACTCCAGGCTTCTATGACCAAATGGAGAGTCTAATTCACATTGCCTTTTACAAGCTCAGTGTCCATAAAATGAAATGGAATTATTAAGTGGACACATATGCATTCCTGAAACTGTTACCACCCTCAGTTTTGATTTGTCTGTCCCTATCCCCCCTTCCGTTTATGTCCTTTCTGAAGAAGTTCCAAAGTCTCCTCACTTTGTTCTGTCTTATTTCTTCTCTTTAGCTTTTGGTGGATTTATCAAACAAAGCTGACAGAGTTTGTGGGGAGGTAGCTTGATTTCAAACAAACAAACAACGTGAGTAGTAATCTAAATAAAGATATACGTAGATACAATTTATTTTGAAAGAAGAAATTCTGAAGGAAAAGCTCCTGATTTAGGCAGAGATCCAGAAAAACACCAAAGCATGCATATAGTATTTTTTTTAAAAAGTAATTTTGTTGGCTTCAGTAGATTGCATATACTCCAATCTAAGCATAAGTTTCCATGTTTTCTCTGAGGTCTTATGTTGATTAACTCTGCATTCTAACCTGGATTTCAGTACAGTTGTTCAATAATATCTATTGAATAATAACTGTTATTGGTGAATAGTTATTCAATAATTATTATTCAATAACACAGAATCACAGAATCACAGAATAATCAGGGTTGGAAGGGACCTCTGGAGATCATCTAGTCCAACCCCCCCACCAGAGCAGGGTCACCTACAACAGGTTGCACAGGACAGCGTCCAGGTGGGTTTTGAATGTCTCCAGAGTCGGAGACTCCACCACCTCTCTGGGCAGCCTGTTCCAGTGCTCTGCCACCCTCAAGGTAAAGAAGTTCCTCCTCATGTTAAGATGGAACTTCCTATGTTCTAGCTTGTGCCCATTACCCCTCGTCCTATCAATGGGCACCACTGAAAAAAGACTGCTCCCATCCCCCTGGCATCCTCCCTTTAAGTATCTATAAGTGTTAATAAGACCCCCCCTCAATCTTCTTTTCTCTAGACTAAAAAGACCCAAGTCTCTAAGCCTTTCCTCATATGAGAGATGTTCTAATCCCCTAATCATCTTTGTAGCCCTTTGCTGGACCCTCTCCAGCAGATCCCTGTCTTTCTTGAACTGGGGAGCCCAGAACTGGACGCAGTACTCCAGATGCAGCCTCACCAGGGCAGAGTGGAGGGGGAGGATGACCTCCCTCGACCTGCTGGCCACACTCTTCTTGATGCACCCCAGGATGCCATTCACCTTCTTGGCTGCCAGGGCACATTGCTGGCTCATGGTCATCCTTGTTGTCCACCAGGACTCCCAAGTCCCTTTCCACAGAGCTGCTCTCCAGGAGGTCAGCCCCCAACCTGTACTGATGCATGGGGTTATTCCTCCCCAGATGCAGTACCCTACACTTACCCTTGTTGAATTTCATGAGGTTCCTCTCCGCCCAACTCTCCAGCCTGTCCAGGTCACGCTGTAAAGCAGCACAGCCTTCTGGCGTGTCAGCCACTCCTCCCAGTTTAGTGTCATCAGCAAACTTGCTGATGGTACACTCTATCCCTATACAATTACAGGATTTTAAAAATTACTTTCAGCTTATGGTAATTGTATGAATATAACATATAGCCATAAAGCAATATGTTTCTTCATTGACCTTCTTTTCTCTATTTAATGATTTCCAAATTAAAACAATACTTGAAGAGTTTTCTTTATTAAATAAAGTAGTGGTGGGGGATATTTTTAGATCTCAGGTGGTGCACTGTGAACTGGCAGTACCTTGCTTATAAAGAAAAATTTTTACAGAAAAAATAATGAATATTTTCATTCTGTAGTGAGCTATGTTTGCATGTCTGGGGCTATAAACTTTATACAGTTTAACTTAAGGTCACTTTCTGATTTTGTATATAGACTTTTTAGCATAACTATGACTTGTTCTGGTTAGAGTACCTAAGTACTATTTTAATGCAAATGATAATAAAACATAGGCTTAGATAATTAAATCATTGTTTCATGAATAAAAATGGTGTAGTTATGTGCTCCTAGAAGTCTCATTATACAATTTATCATACTCTTTATTATTGCTTATTTGATGATAAAATAAAAACTGAATAAGAAACATCAAAAGAATAACAAAACCCCACAGTGAGTAAAAGTGTGATGATGTGAATACCTGCTATGGCTGAAATCATAAGTCATTGGGGAAAATGACATGATCACACATAAAAAGCATGTAGAATTTTTATGTCATACTTCCAATGTCATGGCTTAACAGCCTCATCCTGTAAGCTACAGTCTCATCCTGTAAGTCACAGAACATAATTAGTTTAGGTTGGAATCAATAAGAAATTATGTTGCTTAGCACTTCCTATGAATGAAATATATCAATATCATTAATATTTCTGGTTTCAGCTGGAGACTGCCTTTAAATTACGTAAGGTTTCCCAATTCTCTGAGGCTTTGATTCTTTGCATTTTCCAATCTTAAACTTATCTACTGACATATAAACAACATAATCAAACTATGAATGGAATAATACCTATGTCTTAATATTGCTATTGCGTCTGCTATGATAAGGACATAAGCATTGCTATTTTGATAGTCTGCTTAAATTCTAAATTAAGATTTGACCTTTTAGATATGTTTCTGACAATGGTGCTTACTGTAAATTCTGTTTAAAGCATATTCTGATTTGTAATGAGCAAATACTGGGAAATATTCAGGGTTTTTCCGAAAGAATAAAGTGTTCGGTTTCAAGTTATGCCACTTGGAAAGGATCCTCGAAGGGTTTATTTAGTGATGATGCACTAAATTGCATTTTGTTTTAATTAACCTTTTTTTTATTGGAATACAAATAAATCTGTGAAGGGACAAGTGATCTCCTGTTCAAAAAAAATTATAGAACATTTCTTTTAAATCTTCCTCTGAATTACTTCCATTAAAGCTGTTTTGTTTATCTTGGAACATTGAGATCTATCTGAGGTAAATAAAATAACCTGTTTTACTACTGTTCTCTTTTCCTTTCATTTAAAGTGTCTGAGGCAATTTTAATTACCATTTGCATCAATGTGCAGAGATTCTATTTACAAGAGAAGGTACAAACTTCTCTATTTATATTACACAGGCATGCATGTACGTTATGTAGCTATTATGCTCCCAAAGGAGGGCATCAGGATTCACTTTAGTACATCAGAATCCTTTTATAATCTCTCTGGGCTGTGCAGCAGGTTTGGTGCTACTAAACAGACTACACGAGGTGTCCGTGCTTACCGGGAGCCTGCGCTAAGTTGCACCTTCTCATTTGACAGATTGATTCTGCATCTGATTATCAGTTTGGAAAAAGTGTCATCAACTACATTCTGAAAGAGACTCTCCATTTCATGTGATCTACTGAAAATTAAATTCTGTTCATTTGTTAATTACTTTACTGAGAAACTTTTGAACCGAGTAGCCAATACTAAGAGGTAGTTGAAAACGCTTGCGCTCAGGAAGCTCATGTGGCTTTGACAGGCTTATGTGGTCAATGACAGAGCTCACTAAACTAAAAATAATGTAAAACACTAAGTTCCTGTGCTCCTCTATGGCTATGAGACTCTCATGTTGTGCAAAACCCACACCTGCCAGTTGGAGAAGTTCCCTTGCACACATTTGCAGAGCCTGAGGAGAGGTGTTCTGACCAGTGTTGAAGTTTTTTGGTGTGTTGATTGCATGTCCGTGGACATTGACAATGATGACCTAGGTACAGTAGATGCATGGTCAGTATAGCTGACAAATAAATTCCTGAGCAGACCATGTCTCCAAATGGAGAGAGAAAAGAGGTGTCTTCGTCAAGACAGTGCTCCAGGAACACCCAAAAGGTATGTTTAACCATGTACAATTTAGCCAGACATTTCCTCTGCTCTCTTAGCTGAAAAGAGGGAGTGATGAAACAGCTGCACAAAGGAAGCTGTGAGTTTCTCTGGGTATCTCTTTGATCTTCACATCCATATATACAGCTGATATCTGCACCCAAAGGTGCCATTCCCAGTCACTGAGACACAGGCACCTGCCCAGGCTAAAGTGTGACTCCGTATAGAGACAACAGGTAGACAAAACAAGAATGTCCTAGGTCAGGGATGAGCTAAGCGAACAGTGACTTCAGTAAGCCAGCACCCCAGTCATGAGTGATGGTACGAATTACCTGATAAAAGCAGCTTGTAGTACATTGTCCCATAAAAGCACCTGTCAGGCTTGACTAGGCTTGGGTTCCCTCAGCTGGAATAAACTTAGCAGGGTAACAATCACTTAATCAGAAGATAACTAATCACAGTTTATTTGAGAACAATGTGCTAAGTGGTGTGAAAGGTGCTGAGGAACTGACTTATGAAAAATCATGTGAGGAGAACATCCATTAGAAATTATGCATAACTTAGTGATGGTTTTCTTGACTGATAACTGTAAATAAAAACATAGTGTAAGAATGCGCAAGCCAGAACAACCCAATGATCCGTGTAAACTGGTATGTTGCCTCTGGTAGTGTTGCATACCTAAATTGTTACAGAAAGACGATATGGAGACATAATTATAATAACTACCCATATAAGACTGAATTCTGCTATTGTAGGTTAAAGTGAGCAGCACCGTACCTCTGTGAGTAGTCTGTCTGGTTCTAAATATGTGGTGCTGTGCAATGCAACAGCAAGAGTTTTGCAGGGGAGGGAAAGGAAATACCTTTATGACCTCATATTATCCATTTATACTCTGAGTCATTAAAATGATTGCTTCTTGTAAAAGTTATCTTTGCTAGTAGAGGAATATGTGGGCAAATACTCCCTCTGACAATCAGTGTGCTTTGGATCAGACTCAAAACATACATATTATTCAAACTTAACTTTCCTTGACTCCTACTGAATTATTTGCCCCCAAAAGAAAACATCTGACTCTCCATAAAACTGCAGTCAATGGCGAAATTGCTGTCAAGTGCTGCAGGTCCAGTGTGCTCCTCAGGTTAATTGCAAATTACACCGTAATGTGTTATGCAAAAATAAGATTCTTTACCAGTAATTTTCAACCCATGCCACGCCAGTGAATAAGAAACAAAAGTCTGTTGTTAGTAGATCAAATTTATTGCACAGTATCCCTTCCTTCAATGGAAAAAATTAGGGGGTTCACAGATAAAAAAAAGATTCATCAACACTCTACTGTGTCCAAACATGTAGCATCTAAACAAGTTGCCTTTCTGCTTGTCCATTTTAATTAAATATTATCTTTATTGGTGACCACGTAAGTTATTTTCTCCAAGTGTTAAAGGACTCACTAAGAGAAAATGAAGAGGAGTGGAAGAGAAGTATGAAGAACAGATGAATTTCATAAAGCTGTGGTTCACTTCATGCCCACACGTCTAGGTTTTCTTTCTATGGAAATGAAGTAGGGGGATGATTCATAACAGGGTCTTGCTCTGATGTGGCAATAGGGATGTGGCAGGACTGTATTCCCTGATCAGGGAAGTAGGAATTGCTCCCAGGTCCTGCAATTTAGATTTAGAAGAAAATATATCTTGCTATAACAGTTAAGACCGTAAACTCCATCAGTTCATCTAGTTTAATCCACTTTTGCTCAAATACTTTGGTGGCTAATCTGATTCAGACAGTATGTCATTCTATTTCTCAATAATTTTATTTCAGTTAACCACATTTTGTTAGTCAGTATTTGTTTTTGCAACCATAGTGATGAAATATGTTTATTGGCCAGAGATACAAGAATTCTAAGCAGGTGTCTAGCTTTTCAAGTTTCAGTAATTCAGAACATCTCCCGTCCACACTACTAACAACAGAAATTAAAACAATATACTCCTTTGTTTCTATGATATCAAATCATAAATCTCTCAATTTGGAATTGGACAAGAAGGTATGAGAGAATTTATCTGCAGTTCAATATCTCTTCCAGTATTTTGCGATTAATTTTACCTGATCTTTTAGTAGATGGTTATCAGTAAGTAACTGCAGTTTTCCTCTGCTGGTCAGATCTCCATTGGCTTTGGTGTCTTCTGGTATAGGATGTTACCAGTTTATTCTGTTATGAATTCTTATGACAGTGACACTAACAATTGATACTTATGATAAGTTTGTTGGCTAATTTTTAAGCTGGTTTTGTCCTTCAACGCTGTCCTTATAACCAAAGTATTCTCAGGTTCAGAGAAGGTTATTTTCATTACAAAACCTTCTATCCTCTAAATATTACAGCAGATGTCAAAAAGGAACATATATTTGGCTTGTTTTTTGGTTTTGAAAACGTGGTTTTTTGTCATACTTTGATTATCTCTTTTTTTTAATTCCCTTTACTTTTTCCAAGTAATCATATACTTTTTAGTTGGTTAATTTTTACATTTGTCTTAGCCATTTTGGTGTTGTAAAATGTTGTATAAAATACACTTCTGGAAACTCTGATAAAGAACCGTAATACCTTTAAACTGTGTTGCAGAGGAGAGAACATTTTGCTCCACCCCTGCACATATACATAATCCAACCACCCACAGAGTATTTAGACACAGAGCGTATTCATAAACCCACAGTAAAGACCTTTCTGGATCCTTTCTTATTCCTATTATGTACACTGGAGATGTTTGGATCAAAAGGAATTAATTTAAGGAAAAAAAAAATAAAGATCAGTACCACATTGCATAATTTCCTTTATTACTTTTTTCCACAGGCAGATTAATATCTTGCTTGTCCTCCTGATTCTTACAGAGAATGAGCTGTCTGTTTTACTTAGGTACCTGCTGGTGCTTTAGATTATTTTCTTCCTGAAACAATAAATGTGTTTTATTAATATTTAAGAATTTTAAACTTTTCACATATATTTACAAGGTTCATGGCTCACCATATTGTCTAATTACCCAAAGTGTTGTGTTTGCTGGTATTTCTTAGACTTGTGCTTATGCCTGCATGATATTGCTAGTAAACATTGTCACGACGGTGATCACAGTTTTTAAATGTGTGTTAACATATCAAATGATGTTTGTGTCTGTATTGGAGCTTGGAACACCTCCATTCTAAACTCTTTCCATTTTGAAAACTGGCTATTTATTTGTACTCTGTTTTTGATATGACTTAATCAGTTTTTAATCTGTAACAGCGTTCCACCCCATGGCTACAAATGTTTTGAACTGTCTCAAGTGGACATGTCCATATAATCAAAATTCTAGATATTTAATACCACTCTTGCCTTCAGCAGCCTTTCTCAATAGCATTCCTGCTGACAGAAATTTGGCCCAAGACCAGAAATAGATACTGGATTCTCAGAAGGAAGTCTGTATTAAAAAGGGGGAAGCTGTGAGACAGAGATCACCTTACTAATATGTTTATATCTTATAATGCTTCTTTATTTCCCTTTAACTCTCCTACTTCATTGTAAAAAGTTCAGAATAGAGACTATAAAATCGCTTTGCAATTCTGAGTAAAACTCTGCAAAACTACTAAAATGTGTCTCTTATGAAATGAACTCATAGCTACTAGAAAGCAATATATGAATATGCTGGGGACTGGCCATAGATGTCTCTTTTTGAGAGCAAACCAGCAGTAAGTGTTAAAGAGACACACAGTTGTACTTGTTAGTACACGTTATCAAGGAATATAAAAATTTAACAAACTCATCAGTTCCAGTCACTTAGTCCATGTCTCTTTTCTGGACAAGTTGAGACACAAATTATAAATTTTCTTGATGTTTAATATTCTCACAGTACAGTTTTTACTGAGTAAATATTATTTACATGATTGAACTGTTCATCCTTATGGGACATGGAATATTGGATTAATACAGGATTATTTTTTTTACCCCCTGAATAATATTTGCAAAATTTTCCTGCCTGACAAGATTTTGTTTGTAGCAAATTTAAAATTTATTAGCAAATCAAGTCATGAGATGCTGGAATCTTGCTGTTCAGAGGTAAAAAGATCTCCAACTTACAACATACTAAGAGCAGATTTGAAAACAGAGGCATCTGTGTTTGAACTTGAGATTGCAGTGTGAATGTATAAACACTGACTAAATAGTCTTCAGCAGATTTTATATGTGTATATATATATACACACAGATATAAAATAAGGTAATCTAGTTTCCTTTATCTTAGCTCTATTGTGCGTAAGGGAAATCGGCAAATAAAAAGGTATTGGGAGTAGAAATGTCTTTGTGATTAATTATTTGATATGACTGACTACCTACCTATATAAATGACACAGTGGAAATTTAAATAGAAATGAGCTGCAGAACTGCCAGGTGAGGCAGTGACAAAAGTAAGATCGTCTAACCGACGTGAAAGTAGAATGAACTCCTAAAATGTTTTAAAAACTATAATGTATTGGTAACATTTCTGAATTTCTAACTGCTACGTTATCATCATTCTACATATAATTTTTTTATCACATCAAATCAGCATTTCAGAAAACCCTGGCTACCTTCAAACCAGGTGGGGAGAAGTGAGAAGCAGTCTCTAGTTTATGTCTAAATATTTTTACAGTGGGTATCCACAGCTGGCACTTTTGCTTCTGGTCCTTCATCTTAGCCACTTCAGCTCTGATTTCAGCTGTTTTATTTACCTTTTCCTAAGGAGATATTGAAATGGAGCTAGACTTGGAACAGTGGCTGATTATAATTTCAGCCTGGTTTCAATTTTTGGCAGCTAAGTCTGAAGACTTTTGGAAACCTGGAAAAAATATATACAAGGGAGGCTACTACAAACATTAGTCAATTGGGAAACATCGCCTTTTCCCAACCACATAGAATGGAATAATGAATAACATGGACACAACTATCAGTGATGTAAATTGTTGTCACTGCATCGAAGTTGATGATGAGACAATAACTGAAATTTATGATCTGAACTGTAGTTCCTCTCAGTTTCCCGTAAGTAGATATATTAAAAATCTTGTTAGAGGACATACTGAAATTAAAATGGGAATGACATGTGCCCACGGAATTGACTGTAACATATTGAAGGAACTACATTTGTTATTAAAATTTCATTGGAAAGATAAGATGCCAGTAAAATAACTGGAAGAATGTAGTTTTCTTTCTACCCAGAAATATTATGAAATACTTATAGTGTAACAGTCCACTTGGTAGATCCCTAAAGGATAATTTCCTTTCTCTGCCTCTCTATAGTTCCTTCTATTCCAAGTACTGCATGCTTCATTTATTTATTTTCCTTTTATACCATAAAACTTGACTGTCATTAGTTATATTTTGTTAGGATACAAAACAGCCCATTCAGCAATTGTTTTGCATTCACACCTTGCATTTCAAAAGAGGAAAAAAAGTTACAGAAGAAAGTGCAGCTGAGGACAGGCAACATAATCTGTCTTACTTGTATTGTATTTGACTCTATGGAAACTAACTGGCACTATTAATGAAGTAAGCTGCACTTCATCCTAAGTAAAGATGGCAGAATTTGAGTGCTTTTAGGAGAGAAATGAAACTGGATAGATTTTACTTATGAGCACAGCATTTCGAAGGTAGAGGCTAAAGTAGATTTTCCTCTAGTTTTGAAAAAAATTTAGCCTAGAACTAAATAAAAATTTTCCTATTTCAGGGAGCCTTAAGGTATGCTGAAGACTCTCTCTCCAGCACTTATCTCCCTGAATCATAAAGAAAATAGCCCTGAAGAGATCAGTATGGTCCCTGTGTCCTTTATATCTGAAATGCATATTTTCCTTTATCTAAAGGAAAGTCGTGTACATCTTTTTCATTTTCTACTGAGCAGTTACCAAGAAATTTATTTATTTATTTATTTATTGCACTGATTTAAAGGACTAATAGTGAGATTTTTATAGACAGGTTCCTATTGACTGTTGCTTGTTTGCTGAAACTGACCTTTACAAGTGAAAATACAAAGTATAAAAATGATGCAAGTTCAGGAGGGGGATATAGGACACTGACTCTGGTCACTTGTAATTGCATAACTCCCAGGACCCCCAGAGGGTTGCTGGAGACAGCCTAATTTTGTGCTAAGGTGACAGACTCAAGTCCTCATGGCATTCAGGGCAGAGGCCCAGAAATACGGATATCTCATGTAACAATCCTGTTTCTGCTAGTGACTAATGAAATGAACACAGGTGAGTCATTTGATCATTTAAACTTAGTTTGTATTGACACAAAAAAAAGGCAAATATATGTGTGTGTGGATAAAGATACAGATATATGGATGCAATTGAAAGGTTTTGGTTCTTAGGGTTTTTTGCTTTTTTTTGCGGGGGGGGGGATAAACGCCTTAAGATCTTTGGGGATCAGATTTACGTTTACCAGTGAAATGAATATCCATTTGTATGCTGTTCCAGCCTCCCAAGAGCAATTTCCCAATAATGTGGCGATAGTGTCTACATTGGGTGGAACTGGGTCTGTTAATGAAAAACTCTGTTACCCTTTCCTTTGAAGTAAAACTGCTGTTGCTTTTATTGGTCACAATAAGATCCCACCAATACCTGTTGTTTGGTTTTTTTTTTTTTTCTTTTTCACAGAAATATCATTAACAGAAGTTGGAGAAGAGATTTAACTAGTAAGCTAACATCCTTGCATTACTGAATGTATACTAATATATGTTGCCAGTTGGACCAGTCTGGGGCAACAATGTTGATCCAAGGGTTTCTACCATATTTTAAAATATTAGATTCAAATTGTACTACTAACAGTGGTAGTGCAAATCAGAGGAATTCCTGAAGACTTATCTCAGTATAACCAAGAGCTGTATCTGGTCTTTATGATCCTTATCTTTTCACTTAAAGATAGAGACAATGTAAGAGCAGAAATCTGCTCTTGTCTGCTTTTATTCAGCTAAGCAATAGAGCTAATTCTTGTAGGGGTTTATCAAGAGAGAAGTTATGGAATTCACAAGTTTTTGTGTTATTGGACATTAAACCACTTCCTATCAGGGTAATATTTAGGGTAACTACACATCTCGTAGGATGAAATGGCCCTGAAGTGGAAGCCTCATCCACATCCCCAACTACATCAGCACGAGCAGGGGACAGTTGGTCTCTCTGTATGGCAGACACCTGGCAGAGGATGAGTGGTGGTGCTGGGAACAAGCCCCTATACCAACGCCTCCCATGGGGCCACGGCATGCACGTGATGTGGGCAGTCTGTGGGGTGCAAATGGGTGGAGCTGCCTGTGATGTAAGGCAACATGGTATGGACCTTGTGCTATGTCATACTCTTGCTGATGTCCATTGCCAGCCCGCTGCCTGGGCTAGTGCACTCTTCTGAGGAAACTGTCCACAGCAGATAATGTGAGATCAAAAGTGCACTTGTTCCTATTCTGAAACGGGATCCTGAAAATGTTAGTTCCTGCCATCAGCACAGGTGTCATCTATCTCATGAGAGTCACTTAATCTACCTGGTTCTGCCTGTCTGTATTTTTTTTACACCACCATCACTGTGTGGAGGACATAGAATCCATTAAGTAATAGTGCTTATATTCTGCTCTACATGTGTATAAGTAGAATCTATATGTCTGCACGTTTTTCAATGTTACATAAGCATAAGGAGCCTTATAGTTAGCATTCATAATTTGTTCTGAGATTCTGAAAGATGCTTCAAAAAATAAACTTCTAGCATGCCATGCTCTGTTCTCTGTGAGCATCTAATTCTCCCTCTTTGTTTCACCTTTGAGAGAAGAATGCTGTTAAGCTCCATTCTTTATAATACATTTCTATGCTTTGAGAACCTGCCATCCATCTTACTCTGAATCGCAGCTATGTCTTGACATTATTTAATATGATAGCAATCTATTTTTTTGATCTTTGGTAGGAACAGCTGTTCTTTATTGTACAGAGAGGAGCAGCAATTCAAATGGTTATTCCATCACTGATTTGTAGCTTTGTTTTAGAGGCGCTTCATTCACCTTGTCAGTTCACTTGCTCCTAATTAATCCATCTGTTAGAATAATCAACAAAGGATTTCCCTTATTAATATATCTCATATGTGTGATTTATGGCCAGTATTAGTGCTATCACAGTCACGGAGGTAAAGGATTATATCTGTCTTCTCTGAACGTTTAGTTTGCCTCATTCATTTTTCCAGCAGCTTTTATCTTACCTCGCTGGACTGCAAGCATGATAGCGTGGTGTAATAGATGACTCCACACACAGTGCTAGTGGTCTGTGCTTCCAGTCCTTTCTCATCTGGCTAATTTGGCATCTTCTAGTTGAGCAAAACTTAAAGAACTCTATCTTGCTTTGTTTAAGCAAATTCTGTAAAGTTGAATTGATAAAAAATGCAATTTGAAAATATATTCTCATGAGAATTTTGGATTTAGTTATGTTCTGTGCTAGACAGTTGCAACAACAATAGCATAGCCAGACTCTCAGGAGTGGATAAATCCTGTAGGTAAGTTTGCTGAAAAAAGATGAATTTGTCCTCTTTATGCGTAAGTATTATGTACTGTTTTAATTACAATAATGTATAGATTTTGTACTTTATTTTTTTTTAAATTCTTGTTCACTGAGAGGAAAGAATGAAAACATTTAGTCTTCTACTTCCACATTGAGCCCCTTACTAGTTGCAGAATTGAGATCCTTACAGCTACAATTGTAGATATAGAAACTTCTATTTATACCACTCATAAGATATCTCTCTATAGAAAGTAATTATGACTTGCTCTTATACATGATTATTCTAAAAAACAAAGAAAACTTGTAGGGGTAGATCATAGATTATAAATGATCTGTTAAAGTGATTCTTCGGTTGCTTGCCAAGAGGTTAAAAAGCACTTATCACCAATGAGTGGATGGAGGAAATGTGCTGCTTCTGTATGTGTGCACCAGAGCAAAGCTGTTTTAAACAGGTTGGATTTTCTCAACCCGCTTCAGTGTATTATTATCAGAATGTGGAGTGACTGTGTCCAATTATGGGAAAGAAGGCAGCATTCATGCAATATGTGACTAGTCAAGAAGATAACAAGTTCCCAAGGATCAGTACAAGAAATGCAAACAGCAATACCCATTTTCACAATATTTTTTGTTTCTCATATTTTATATAATTATGTCAACATTAACAACGAAACTCATATTGCAATAAAATAACAGAATTAGTTTTAACCAATAGAGTCTTCAAAATTCAACATTAAATATTCCGTTAAAATACATAATAAAGTCAAATTGGGGAGACAGAGAAGCTCAAAGTAGAGGCTAAGTTTAAGAGTTGATGTGTTCTTATGTCAGCCTCAACAGATCTGCGGTGTGTGGAAGGCCCTGCATTTTAAATGCCAGTTTTGTTTTATCCATTGTGACTGAAGTCTTACTTATGTTAGAGTGGAAAAATAGTATATGCAAATTTTGAAAACTGTAAGTAAAATAGCAGCTTCCATTCCAGATTAGAATTCATAAAGTCCTCCTCTTGTGTTTGGTCTGTTTTCCACTGACATCACTTGGCCTGTGTGGAGGTAAATGAGGTGGTGCAAGATTGGAGCTTAACTGGGAAACTAGACCTAACTCAGCCGTATTTTAAGAATGTTCATATTTTAAAAAATGAAGTGGAATTTTTTCAATGCTGAACAATTGTTTACAGCAGAATAATCTTTGGGATTTCTCTGGCAAAGGGTAATATTTTCTTTTTCAACAACATATTAAAAAACATTACAAGTGAGAAAAGTAGTTTGGTTAATGAATGATGATAGAATTGTAGTTTCCTCTGTTCTGCAGTAGGAAATATTAGGTGAATGGTAACTACTGAACTGAGAGAGCTCATTAATGTGAATAAAAGCGCAGATCTTACCAAGGTTCAGAAATTTGTGCAGAAACTATGCCAATGTTCTTTATACCCACATATAAATACCATCATTTGGGAGGTGATTGCTTTACTGAAAAATATGTTAGAAGCATCTGCAATACGTTGCACCTTTAGAACTTAAAATAATTTTCTGGTCACAAAGAGCAAAAGCAGCAGGAGAAACTTAAGTCATACCTTTTCTGCAATTTCCAGACTTATGAGGCAGCTGAACCACTTGTGTGTGCTGCGATCATTTGGGAATCTTATCTGTGCTCATCATTCAAACTTAAGAGTGAAGAGGAAAGCATTTAGCGGTTTTAAATCTTATTCATTACAATAGCTGATGTGCATACATAATGCCATGGTAGTGACCTGCTACTGGGTTTTAACAGATTAAAAGGTTGGAAACATAAGGTCCGTCAAATCAGAGCCTGTGTAATTCAGTGTTTGCAGAAACACCTTTATCAGCAGAGCAAAAATGTAAATTTTTTCTTGTGAAAAAATACAGTGTAAAAAGCCATATATAGGTTGCTCATAAAAACCAAACACTTTTGACTTACACGGCAATATACTTGTTCAGACTCGGTGTGTATTATGCTAATCATATAAAATGTGGGGAAAAAAAGGTTATGTATTATATTTGCTGTTATATAGCTCTCCTGTCAATTTCATCAACATTAAAACTTGTCTGAATTACAAACAAAATCATACTATCACCCCTCTCCCCCTTCCCACCCTGATATCTTAAGTGATGAGAGAAAAAAATTACAGTCTATCAAAATGTTCAAGAAACAGGGTGGAGAAAAGACTATAACACGCAGGCATCCGTTCAAAGTAGGTGTTTTGACCAAACATGGGATCCCTTAGGGCAGAAAGATAGGTCACAAAGTCTTTGTCAGGCACGTAGTTTGCTCTGCAAGGCAAGATTTATGATTTTGTTGCTGGCTCCTCTAACAAGATAATTCCTGTCAACATATCGAGTTTGTGGATGAGGCAAGATCACAGCTCAAATATCTTCCGTACTCTGCTCTTGTGCCAGATGAGAGCTGATACCAGAGATGTGGCTTCTCCGCAAGAGGTATGCACATACTTGCTGCTTCAGCCAAACCAGTATCAGATCAAGCCATGTCCACGGTGGCTGTGGCAGTGTCCTTTATTTTGTATAAACATATTTACAAGTATTTGATAACATTAAGCTCATAATGTAAAACTCCTTGTAACAACAGAGCTCCTCCTCATTTAGTTTCAGGGAGGCTACTGCTGGGACCGAGGAGGTCTCCTGCTCTCCAGTAACTGCGTAGTTCACTCCTCTTGAAATGTTTTTCCAGATAACTCTCACTGTGCTTATTTAAGTCATTTCTGGGCCCTACACTCCTTTGCTGAAGATTGATTCCCCCCCTGTAGAGGCTGCAATCAAAAATGCAAAATAGATCATCTACACCACAGATGGGGATGGATTTGTGCTGAAATATCCAACTGTGAACTGCAATAGTCAAAATGGAGAAACTTGGTCTCTTCTGCTGATTCTGACACGGATGCTGTTGACACTGGTCAGGTAGATGGTAAAATGTAGATGGTGGGATGCTGGACCCGTGCTTGATTTGAAGAGGCTGGATTAGAGCTGGTGTCCAGGTGATAGCACAAAATGAGAGAAAATCTGTTTCTGCCTGGCCGGACACACAGGGGCAGGACGCGCTCCTGTGCCAGGACGGCCGGGGCTGGAGTGGCAGAGCTCATCACATCCTCGTCTGGATCTCTACAGGTCTGCCAAGTCTCCAGGAGGCAGTAATACCTTATAACATCAACAACAGTTTCTTAGGGCAGTGTGAGTCAGACCCACATTTTCGAGCCTTTCTTATATGCAAAAAGTTAGAATAGAAAGCCTTTCCTAATATTAAAACATTTTAAAGGTAAAAGCCAATGAATTCCAGATCTTTATAAATATATATATGTGTGCATGTGTTTATGTACACAGATATTCATTTTCTCAAAGCTTTTTGCATGCCATCCGTACTGTGACTAGCAAGGGGCAATGGAAGTTAATTCTGTTCAGAATGGATTTAGTCTTCTGTCTTTACACATGAATTTATATTCTTAGATGATGTGAGACCTTGGTCTACTTTAGTAGGGTGAGAAAGGGTGAGAAGGGACTTACTCCAGAGATTCAAATTTTTGGACAACATGCTGTCTTGTTATAGCTTTAGCAGTCACAGAAGAGCAAAACACGCCTGGCAATACTGGTCAGTACAATGCTAAGACTTAGTTACATATTCAACAGCTCTTGTTTTGCCCTATGTTTACCTGCTTTTCAAATTTTGGAAAAGAAACAGTGTTAAACTACAGTGACTCAAACATGTTCAGACAGATATTTTAACCTCACATGCCTGCCTTGTTTCTCCTTTCCTTCACACTCCCCTCCATTCCCATATCCTTTTCTTTGAAATATTACTCAAAATCTAATAATCATCTCTGGTCATGAGTTTCAGATAAGATTACTAAAAAGTTTCAAAGGAAGAAAGTATTCCAATTAAGTTTCATTTTCACTTTACCTATTGTATTGTGTTGTGTTCTAGAAAATTAATTAAAACCTTCTTTCGAAGGCAAAGCGGAATTCTCTTGTTCTATTTATATCTTTCAATTATTCAGATTGTTTTAATGCAGTCCAAAGCCTTCTTTACATGGCACATGATGCTAATTAAATACCTGAAGTGATGCTTGATCGCATTAATTTCACCACTGATTATATAAAAATATACTGACTTTGCAGTAGACTTGCCAATAAGTCTAAGCAGATCAAGAAAGAAAAAGAACATACTCTTTCCTGAACATTTTTATTTATTTAATCCATATTTATTTATGCCTTTTACCTTCAGTGTGACCTCTTAATATCTAGTTGTCACTCCACACTTAAGATAGCAATTATCCACCTACTGTTGCCTTCATATCAATCCGTCATCAGCTTTTGCCAATCAGTTCAGCAGAATTATTTTTGCATGGGGGTTTCAACAAGAGAATAAAAGCGAGATGCCGTGAGAGACTGAGCAGTGTTTGGCATTGCAGGAATGAAACTTTAACTGCTTAACACTGGTACCGAATTCAGAAAACATACGTTGGTTTCCCAGGCTCTTTACACCTGCGGAGGGGCGTTAGGTGCCCCAGAAGGGAATGAAATGGCTCACAAATGGAAAGAAAATACGTGCAGAATTTACCCCTGGGAAGTGCTGAGTCCAGCAGAGACAGCCCACCTCTCTCCACAAGTTAGGTACTGTATCTTGTGCCACAGGGAGTGCAGAACTGTACCTGTAGGGTAGAGTTATAGAACCCCTCTTCTTAAAATGAGGCTATTTTTTGCTTTTAAGACATGATGGGAGAAAGAGATATCTCTGCTTATTGCCATTGCTGTTCCTTTTCAGACAGCAGCCAAACAATTGGAGAACAGGCTTATATGTTTCCCTGCTTTACCTGAAAACAAACTTGTTATTGTGCTCTGGGAAGAACCTAATTTCAAGATGTTACAGTACCTATGAGAATGCTTAATAAGCACAGGAAGGGGAAAGACAGGGAAAATTACATTAAACTGAGATAAGAATTTATATACAACAATAGGGAAGACTCCAAATAATTTTTCAGTGAAATCCTTTGTTCCCCTAGGTAGCTGAGCAACTCTGCAAAATGTGTTTTTTTTTTCCAATAGTTTGGGCATTCCAATATATGTAGCAAATTTTAAATGTAATTTGTTATTTTAGAACAATATTATAATTGTACAGCTTTTTTTGTAGACAGTTGCATAAAATGCACATTAATTGTCGTTCCTGGATGAGCTAAACTTTGAGAAGGTTTGGAGCTCAGCTGTTTCTTTCTCACATGACTGGATAAGTTTAATCTTATGCTAAGCCCTCAGCCCAAACGTCTGTCAGTCAGAATGGGAAAGAGCAAATAACTTAGGGGAAAAGGTTTTATGAGTGAGTAGATGGCCTAATTTACAGGGAAAAGGTGTGAGGAAGAGGCAGGGGTGGAAAAAAGTTTGCAGGACTGGAGGTTAGAGAGGAGAGCGTGTTTGGGTCCTTTCTGGGCTGTTGCCTTGTGAAGCTGAGGTAATGAAGCTGATGACTTTTGAGAATAAAAGAAGCTGGAGTTGAATCTTCTACAGAGCGTTAGTACAGGAGTGAGATTGTGGGAGAAAAAAAAAGAAATATCGGGGACAGAAGGCAATATCTAGTTTAGTCTTATGCTTTGTGTTTGGTTGCTGGCGGCTGTGAGAGTACCACCTGCAAACTACTCACAAAATTATCCTCAGGTGAAATGTATTAGCAGAGGATTGGCTGTAGATCTCTTCCCTAGTCCTCTTTATAGCTTCATGTTTTGTAGTAAGGAAGAAATACTCTTTTCCTTAGTTCCCTTACTGTACTAGTATTTTTTTTATTTCAGCAGCTGTGACTATGGGCCAAAAGTAGGGAAACTGAGGTAGGAAGTGATGCTCAGTCCAGGCAGGTGGGTTGCTGTTGTTAGTTGCAATTAAGTTTCTCAACTTCTGATGTATATGGCTGATTATTCAACTTTTTCTTTTTGTGGAATGGTAAATCAGGCCACCCTTTAACTGTATGGGTAATGAGGCTCGTCTTAGCCAGCTGAATATGAGCTGGCAGTGTGCCCAGGTGGCCAAGAAGGCCAACAACATCCTAGCCTGTATCAGGAACAGTGTGGTGAGCAGGACTAGGGAAGTGATCATCCCCCTGTTCTTGGCACTGGTGAGACCCCACCTCGAGTACTGTGTTCAGTTTTGGGCCCCTCACTACAAGAAGGACATTGAGGTGTTTGAGCGTGTCCAGAGAAGGGCTACAAAGCCGGTGAGGGGTCTGGAGGACAAATCGTATGAGGAACAACTGAGGGAACTGGGGTTGTTTAGCCTGGAGAAGAGAAGGCTGAGGGGAGACCTTATCACCCTCTACAACTACCTGAAAGGAGGTTGGAGAGAGATGGGGGCTGACCTCTTCTCCCTGGTGACAAGTGATAGGACGAGAGCAAATATGTTCAAGTTGTGGCAGGGGATGTTTAGATTGGATATTAGGAAACATTTTTTCACTGAAAGGGTTATTAAACATTGGAATAGGCTGCCCAGGGAGGTGGTGGATTCGCCATCCCTGGAGGTGTTTAAAAAAAGGGTAGACGTGGTACTTGGGGACATGGTTTAGAAGTGGTTTTGTCAGGGTAGGTTAATGGTTGGACTTGATGATCTTAAAGGTCCCTTCCAACCTCAACGATTCTATGATTCTATGATCTTAATGAACCTGTGACAGAGGTTAGAATGGGACCTAGGGAGTCTGGTTTCTATTTTCCTCTTCTTCCATAAACATTTAATTGGCAGAGTGTTTATTGAAGTCATAACTTTGATGTCTTTAATCCATCCCTTAGAAAAAGGAAAGATTAATTTAGCAAGGTAAACTGTCAGTGTTTTTTAGGAAGTGATGTAAAAAGCTGAAGCTAACCATGTCTTAAGCAGAAGGAAAAGCTGACTGAACAACAGCATGTATTCCAAAATAGTATAAGCCCTGTACTTTGAGACTTAGGCTGTTTTGTTATAAACAACAAAACCCAGAAACCATGAACTACAACTGAATGTAATAGGGCAAAAATCACAATCAGGTTTGGTGGCTTGTTTTTTTATAAAAATGTTTGGAGTATATTGATGTAGAAATGTCAAATTGAACTTTAGCAGCAGTCACAGGTAAAAGAAGGTGTGTAATAGGTATTTTCTACTCACGAGTAATATCCCCAGACTAACTTCTGTGAGGAGGTTCTTGGGTTCATGATCTGTAACACTGTCTTTAAAACGGTTGTGATCTTGTAAAATTAATCTGGTAAAAAGAAAAGTGTAGAGAACAGATTTTTGAACTGTCAGTCTAATGTCTTTACATTTAGTTCACTTGCATCTTACTGTTCTTACTGCAAGCTGTAACTTGGGCCTTCCGGGAATCTTAGTTAATCAGGAGACATGCAATGAATCCGCTGATGTTAAAAGACTGTGAGAGAATTATTCATATCCTTATTCTTCCTAAAAATTTCCTTGGAATTTTTATTATCTGCTGCCTGTTAAAGAAATTCTTATGAATAGCAAGATTTTGAATGGCAACGCTCCAATATTTATCAATAGGAGAAAAAGCATTTGGCCAGTTTGAACAGGTGTGGTGTACTTCAAAGGAAAATACTGAGGGCTTCAGAACTGACTATGTTCTTGTGCATTAGCTGCACAGAGCAAATAGAAACACTTGGAAGAAAAGCATCCTGATTGTACAGGATAGCTTCAACGGATGTCTTGGCCATTTTCCTCTTCCCAGTGCAGTGACATCAAGGAAATAGCATTGCACTTGGAGAGTCTGTGTTCTCTGAAGAGTTTGTGGCCTGGAACAGAGTAGTGCACTCCAGCGATAACTAATAGCAGTAAGTGATGAAAACATTTTACATAACTTAAAACCAAATGGAATTGCAAAAGGATATGAACTAATGATGCAGAGGAGAAGAGGGTGGAGAAAAGGAAATTGTGTAGACAAAAACTGAAACTTATGTAAGAGCTCAATACTGGGTCAGACTAAAGGTCTATCTAGTACAGTGTCATATATTCAGTCCTGGCTAGTACTAAATTCTTAAGAAAATATATATATATATATAAATGAGGCACATTGAGAGTATTTAATGCATGGATTTGTTTTCTTTACTTTAAACAGCTAATAGTGTAAGACCTTTATGAATGAGAAGTTGTATTTGGACCAAATACTCAGTAGCTATTGATAGACTCATCCTCTACCAGTCTAAACCTTTGAATCTTTTTATAATGTTTGCTACTGCATGTTGTGAAGGCCAGGAATTACCCAAACTAATTATATGGTTGTGTGAAAGATGATTCACTTAAAGCTTTTAATAAAAGACCACGGTGGAAACTCCTTGACAATGCAGGTCTACCATCAACTGTTTAAGCCTGTGCTACTTGGCTGCTTCAAAAACTTTAACAGAATTTTTGAGACACAAATCCAGCATTACTGCTAGAGGGATTTTTTTTTTATTCAGTTTACACAGACCCCAGTTATTCATAATGCACTAATAAAGTTACATTTCAGTATGACATCTACTAGTTTGCCTAGGGATGTCAAGGTTTTAAGTTTAAGGCTGCTGTTATATTTGCCCCCATGATGGGTGACATTTTGTAGAACAAAAGTTGTTTGCTGGCTTACAGAAACACCTTTTACCAAAATGTGTTTAACAATCATGTTATATGTATCTTACACCGTGACACGCTTAGGAGTCATGTTCAACCAAAAGACCTGAGTGGAGTCTTTTTCTACTAGTTCTGCTGGTACAGTAAGAAATTCTGAATTATCCTATTTCGGCACAAAGAGTTGCAGCCCTAAAAATAGTAACAATGAATGTTATGAGATATATCAGATACATGACTTAGCACATTCTTTAATTTGAAAGTATTTATTTGCTATACAGAATTATGAGTACTTAAGTAAATGAATACTTTGAATAGCTGTATACCAACTATCAAGTTGTCTTCAGGGCTGCTTCTGCATAGACTGTCCAACAGTCTATGCACATGATCCATAACTGACTATTTGAACATGGGGGAAGAATAGAGTTGGGTGAAAAGAGTAAAAACTATTTAAAAAGCCATTAAAAAAGGACATCTCGGCTGCAAAATGTGTGCACTTTAGAGCATTAGTACTGGTTCATTTAAGTTAAGGTTTTGCACTTGATGGCAGATATAAAAAGACATTTAACGCAACAGTTAATCCCTACATCCCTACCTTTTCCACTCTCTTCTGGATTCAAAACGTCTTTGAAAGTGTTTTGCTAGTGTTTTGTAGGTAAAGCTCCCCGTTTCCATTCTTCTTGAATTTCGATTGGGAGGTGAGAAGAGTGGTGTTAACAGGACTGTGTTCATCCAGCAGTCTGTTCTCAGATGCTTGCGACGAAAGGATTAAAATACACTGTTGAATTCAAGCACTGCTTTCATACAATAAGAGCTTTATCTCAGTTACCTGAAGACATGAATTACCTTTCCCTGCTGGCAGACTGTAGGATGACGGTGGTGACAGTCGCACACACAGTGGTCTAACTTATGTGAAAATATTCTCTCACTCTATAGATGTATGTAGTAATTGTAAAAAGAAAACAGCCACCTTACCTTTACCTGGTTTGAGACAGAAACAGCATGAAGTGAAATATGATGGCTCTCTAAGCTTCCACTGCAGCTACTGCTGCTTTTACCAAACACTTCAATGGTGGTTTAAGTCTTTAGTGGAGCTACTCCTGCTTACACCACGTGGCCCAGTGTAATGCAGTACATTTAATATTTGATGAGGTCTGACGAATAAAACTTAGAAATACCAGCACAGTTGATGTAAAACTAGAAAGCAACACAAAAGCTGAATTGTATGTATAGAGTGTATGTATATACACAGTGTATGTATAGAGGCTGGAGGATTTCAGAACAGTAAGAATAAGGCTTGGAAGAGCTTTCCAGTGGGAAACATAGAGGCAGTCCCGTCACTTAGGGAATGTAATTTTGTATGGGGTGTGTGTGCTCAGGCCAGGCTGTCGGGGGGGGGGGAGCTGCCCGAGCCGGACACAGCAGGTTCCAGCCGGCTCCAACCGACCCACCGCAGGGCATGTCTGAGCCCTGCAGCCACCATGGTGGCACCATGGGGAAAGCCTCTGTCAGAAAGGGCAAAATGCTGCCTGGCAGTGGGGGCTGAGGGGAACAGTGTGAGAGACAGCCCTGCCAGCCCCCAGGGGAGAGGGGGAGGAGGGGAGGTGGTGCTCCAGAACCCCCAGCAGGGATCCCCGGCAGCCCCTGGAGACACCACACTGGGGCAAGGGTCCACACTGCAGCCATGGAGGATCCTACGCTGGAGCAGAATACGCCCTGAAGGAAGCTGCAGCTCATGGGAGGGACCCACGCTGGAGCAGAGGAGCAAGGAGCAGCAGAGAGGAGCTGTCATGGACTGACCACAGACCCCCATTACCCATCCTCTTGTGCTACTTGGGGTGGGGGATAAGGCAGAGGAATTGGGAATGAAGGAGGGAAATTGAGAGCCTGGGAGAAAGGGGTTGGGGGGGGGGGAGGTGGTATTGCAGTTTGTCTTGGTTTCTCACTATCCAAACTTATTTTAATTGGCAATAAATTAAATTAATTTTCCCTAAGTCAAGTCTGTTTTGCTTGTGATGGTAACTGTTAAGTCATCTCCCTGTCCTTATCTCGAATCAAAAGCTTTTTAATCTTATTTTTTTCCCCTGTCATGAGGGAGGAAGGGGGGAGTGAGAGAGCGGCTGGGTGGGCATCTGGCAGCCAGCCAGGGTCAACCCACCACAAACTTTACCAGCTTGTTGTGTGACATAGCGGTCAAAGGAAGGCAGACTGTCTGGAAGGACTGGTCCCTTCTGCATTCACAGACCTTCCTTGAGGATGTAGAAAGGACAGGGCTTTCTTCATCATCTTATTTTTTTGAAGTTTTTTTTTTTTAGATATGCTACAACATGTTAGTCCTTGGTGGGAAAAATGAAAGACGGCAGACTGGTTGGAGGATTTTTTTGTTGTTGTTTGATTATTTCAGGGCTGTTTGATCAAAGAATTAATTTTCACTCCTTTCTATCTGTCAGCTGAAGTACAGAGCCTGTTGTGACAACTGAAGGTGACTACTATTAGTAGTGATACTACTGCAAAACACATAGGAAAGAAAAATGTTCCAAAGTCTCAACAAACTCCTGGTGCAAAGTCTTTTGCTGCCTTCTCATTTTCACCTTCCATGTGCTCCAAGGAATTATCTGCATCAAGGTGAGAAATTTTGAGAGGGCTCGTTGTAGGCCCCACAAGATGTTATCCAGATTGTAGTATTATACTCTTTCACAGCTGACTTGGAAGTTTAGAAACTACCTCTCACTGAAAGCCAGTAGGGTATGACTTTAAAATTATTTTGATGCTTGTCTTGCATGATTTCAATGAAAAGTAAGTTACTATACACTCAAAATGTATTAAAATATGAACTATGCTTCTGACAATTTTTTTCTTTTCATTCTTCCACATTAATCTTTATCTATTTAGTTTAAGAAGTTAATGCTTCTGTTAGAAATCCTCAGCGTCTCCCTAGTTCCCTTAAGAAGCATTAACTTGGAAGTAGCCCACCTGAGAAAGCAAGCCATCTCCATGCCAAAAATTGTTTTGGCACTGACACGGCTGACTGACTCCTCTCTTGCAACATTTCCCTTCTAAATGCCAGTTGCAGACCATCATGGGGCTTGGGCAGTTCTATATCAAGGGACCTTCTCCGATGCTTTTGTTGTAAGCAGTGCTCTCACTCAGGTTGACTTCTGCATTGTTATCACCCTGGGTCTTCAGAGAGATGACTGAAGCACAGTTGTCCTCTTGCCAAAGCTATGGATGAACCTGGCTAAGTTATGCACTGAATTCTGAGCCTATTCTGTGACATTTGCTGCTGCTTTGAAAGAGGTCCCAAGTTTAGAGATGTTAGAGAGAACATCAGTGTTCATAAAGCCTCAGCAAAAGACCAAATTTTGTCTTGATGTGTAGGTGTGTTCACCATCCTTATGAGTCACTGTTGTTAGGAGGTGAACACCATTAAGTATAAATGTAATAATAAGATGAAGACAAATAACAGGAAAAACTGCTGGAAAATTGACTACCTCAGGCCACACAATGGTGTGCAAACAAAAAGAACAGAGAAGTCCCACATAACATGTTTTCATCGTCCTTTGAGAGCCTAGTTCTTTATCTTTTGTGTCCTTGTTGTCTTTCCCAAGTTACAAGGTCCCCTTACGTTCCTAATTGTGGATTAATGTCTTCCCCCCACAGCAAAGAAAGGAGTTCTTCTTAATGTAATGTAGTTGTGATTATGTACAGGTCTGCCAGACACAGTCCTCTCCCTTAGTGCCGCTTATATCTGGTGAGTACAATTCTGTGTTACATGGCACAGTTGTGAGTCAGCAGCTGTGTAGCCCTTGGGTCACATCACTTCTGTGGTTGCCCCTTGTTGTTCCACCCTCCCCACCCTACCTATCTGTGAAGACTGGTGTCCCCTCTTTGTCTGTGGCTGAGCCAAAAAACCTTGGAAAGTGAGATATTATGATTGATTCATCAAGAGCACCACCACAAATAACAACAAAAAATAGTTGAATGTCATGAATGATCAGGTAAAGAATGCTTGCCTGTAACATCAAAACCTTCATGGTTCCCAACTTTATGCGGTTTCTAAGATAAAATACACATTCTATTCGGAGAAAGGAGAGGGCAGGGTGGTTTTCAAGACATCCAGAGATGAAGTTTAAATAATTCTTGGAAAAAACAAACAATATACAAGAGATGGGGGAAAATGACACTGATGGCTGAATAAGATTAGTAATTGTTAAACACATGTAAATGGCACACCATAGAACAAGATTAAGGTATAAAATAATAACAAAAGCACTTTTAACTGACTGCATACAATTCAGTTAATTTTTTTCACATCTATTTAAAAGAAAATCTTCTAACTCTGGTGGATATGGTGGTGACTAGTAGTGTTAAAATACTTCAAAAGCATGCTGCTTGTACAAAAAAAGTAGTTCCAGTCCCGTCCTAAATAGCAGGATTGAAAAACATATCAGAAAGTCTGTTTTCTTACTATCTCCAGACCCTCTTTGCAGACCAACAATATGTTTATATACTTTAGTTAGGATAAGATTCAGATAAGAACTCATTTTGAGATATTTCTTCCAACAGAAGTGACATGTTTTTCAATTTGCCTGTTGCTCAAATGCTTTGTGTGAAGATAAAAAAAAATATCTTTTTTTGTGTAAGGATGTAATATTTCTGTGTGAATGCTTGAAGCTTTTTTCTTATGTAAAATTATTTTTTTTAATGGAATTTCTAGAACTGTTCTCTGAATGAATCAAAAAATATTATATTTTTTTAATGTTTCTAAAATGAAAGGCAAGCCAGGCTGTTACTCTGCCTCTACGTTTGCACTCTGTTTATAAACAGTGTTGAGGATAATCCATCATCTGTCCTGAACTTCAAAATGACGACATCTGGACTACATCCTCACAATGGTGTAGCACTGACACTTCAAACAAATGCAGAAAATGGTTTAAAAAAAAAAAGCACTACTTACAACCATCCCATGAGCATAATCATCTGCGTGCAAACAAAAGACTAAAAGACTCATTTTTGCTGGAAACATTTGAAGTTCCTTTCTTTTTTTTCCTTTTCCCTTTTCCTGGCTTTAACTTATTGAACTTTTTAGTTAAGGCAGCCTGAAGGCACTAAATTACAGATGGTGCTCACTCATACTAAAATTGAAACCTTCCTCTTTCAAAAGGTAATTGTTTCCAGTTGATACATGCAACGTGAAGTGGGTAAGTCAATCATTTCTAGAATGAAAATAGCTCTTATATTCCTGAGAAGGGAAACTCCCTGAAAAGACCTCTCTGTCCTAAGAAAAGAGATTGCATGCTCTTTCCTTTACATATGATCTAACTTTAAGCGTCAAACCCGCCCACAGTCACACTGGCAGAAACAGTTACAAGTAGCAAGAGTTCCTTTTTATTTATAGTATATGAATACAACAACAACAAAAAAAGGAAACAAGCATATTATATATTTGAAAACATAAACATTACCTCTTAACGTTTTAAAACTTTCTAAGAAAGACTGGTCTTAGAGTCCTGGAGCCTGTAGCCTTTTTGAAACTGGGAGTATTTTGAACAGCAGATCATGTAGTAACAACAAGAATATGTAAACAGTATATACCATTTTACAGTGCGCTTGGTTATATACCTACCCACATTGAAAAAAAAATCCTCAATAATAATATCTATTTGAATGAACACTACTACAGTCAGAAGAAATATAAGAAAGTTAGATTCGTTCTATAACTTTTGATAAGCTTCTTGAAGGTGTGCACCCTAATAGGGGTTTTCTGATTATTTAGCAGCTCCGGATCTAGAGTAGGAAACTCTGCTTTTTGTCTTTGCTGTTCAATACAGATGTGAGCACAGACCTTAAAGGGAAATGAACCGTGCCATTTCTCACTGAGTTTCATAAATATATGCTGATAGTAAAGGCATGCTGAGCTTCAGGAGTCCTGCATCTTATTTCAGCTCTGAAGAAAATGTGCTTTAGGCTCACGAATTCTTCTGCCTCTGAACAACCCCTCATTCAGTCTCCTGCTCTCATTGGCTTCTTGTCCCAGCCTCTTCGCTCTGTCCCTTATCCTCGCCTTCTAGTTTCTTGTCCCTGTTTGCCCTCTTTTAAAGAAAAATAGGATTAACCTCTTAAATTCGTGTTGTTAAAATCATGTCTTTGAGCTATTTCAGAGCTCTCTTCTTACAAGTGGAAAAGCTGCCACGAATGCGTACTGGTAAGAAACATAAGTAGCGTTGCACACAGACTCTCAGAATAGTTTCTGCCTGTGTTTCTGTAACTGAGATATGAACATCAAGGCCTGAATGCCTGGTGCTTAATTTGAATCATCCGAGTGAGCTGGGCTCAATCAATAGCCATGTTTGCTTTATTCAGGAACAAACACACTCCAGCTTATTCCTGCTCCAATGAAAACAAAGCTATTTCCTACTGTCTGTTTGCACTGTTATTTACTTTAGCTGAATCAGATAAGAGTTACAGTTTAAGACATGTGAAGTTAGCAACAGCTCCCTAAAATTTTTGTTCCACGTGGATGGCTTGCCTCTCTCTGGGAAGTCATGTTGGCTAGATGCTTGTATGTCCTGCTGAAGACTCATTTTTTCAAGGGGGGCAAAGAGGAATGAGTTATTTTATGCACACTGACTGGCCCCACATACAGCCTTGTAAAATTATTATAAAATGTTCAAGGTAAGGCATAAGATCTGTCTTTCCAGTGGGAGGGGGAAAAAAACCCTTGTCATCATTAAAAAAAATAAAAATAATTAAAATTAAAAAGAAAGGAACTTTGAGTATGTGCAGTGAGGCAGGCATTCCTTAAGAAACCTTAGCCCCTGGGCAGCACAAGGCCTCGGTGCTCCCTGATGTTTTCCTACCGACCTTCCTGGCAGCTCGCTGCCCGCTGCCGGATCTGCTCCCAGAACGCAAGAGGACTGCGGCGGCTGCTGCTGCACGCATAAAAACCCCAAACCCATAGAACATCCTTGGGCTCATGAGGTATCACATGATCTTTCAGACCATCTAAATGCTTGGCTTAATGAAACTCAACTGAACAGTTCCTTTTACTTTGCAAGACTCCTGCTCGTTTCAGAATTGAAGAAGGGCTTGCATGCTGAAAAGCTTATTTTTTTTTTTTTTTCTCCAATCTGTGCCAGCTGGTCTAGAAATAGCTATTATCTCCTGCAAATCTTGCTCCTCAGAAAGAATAGTGCACGTATGTTGTTTGGTGGGGTTTTTATTTCACTTTCAGGACAGATTCACACAAGTGAAAAACTGGTTTCTGTTTTACCTGAACTCTAAGGGGTATAAAAACATTTGTAAATCTCCCTCCTTTCTGAAAAATAAATGAAGGACTGACTGAAATTTAAGGTAGAAGAGGCCACTTTAAAAAAAGAAAGAAAAAAGAAAAAGCACAGCATGTGCCTAAGCAATTTGCTGACTGCGATGAAATTAAGCATAAGCTTTAATGAACAAGGGGAATAACATCCTCTTTTGCCCTGCTGGAAGGTGCCTGTTCTTGGGGAGGTGGGGGTGCCAAGGGAAGGTTTTTAAACAAAGCCATGTTTAGTGTGGAATACCAGTTCCCAGGCACAATCTGTTTATCAGACAGGGAGCCTGGCCCATGTTAGTCGTACTGCAGATCAACTGTTCTGAATTCTTTCATGCTTCCATCTCCAACTTTGTGAAGAATATCAATTAAAACCATAAGTGTTAAGAAATTACAGGTAGCTGTCTTGCGTATCTTCCTAAGATAATGAAAAGTATTTTTATCTCTTAGTTAAGGCTTCTTGCTGCTGAAACTAAAAGCATAACGCTTAACGTGATTTAAATCAAAGTTGAAGACAATAGTAAAAGTGAAGAGTGTTTAACTAAGCATTTTGATCTGGGTGGTGATGGTCAATATGCCTGGGCTTACGGTGTGCTATAATCATGGATGCATCATATGGTGTTTAATAGACTCTCTGTCTATTGGCACTTTGAAAGGCTAGATCGGNTTTGTAAAGAGATTGAAAATCAGTTTAAAACAAACAAATTTTAAAAGATGTGGTAATGAAGATACCTTGGCACTTAACACCTGTGGAAGGTAGATCTTTCTCATCACGTTTTTTTCTCCCACATTTGTTTTATGAAAAAAATGCTTGGAGAAAAGCAAAAAAGCAATTACACCTCCCTTCTGCATTTTTTTAATCTAATGTCCAAGGTGCATCCAAAAAAACCTAATGATTTGGCAAGACACAAAAAATAGAAGCTTTTTAAAAAGGTAGCTCTATTTAGTCACTAGTTCTTATGCTGAGAAAGAGTCCTGAGAAAATTTCTTATAAAAATGGCAATAGAAATCAGTCTGGTAGCTTAAAAAAGCAGCCCAATTCAAGGCATGGGGGGTGGTGAAGGGGAAGAAGAGAAGGTGATCTCATTAATAAAACAAAGCATGGAGTGTCTGTAAAGAAGGATGTATTATGTTGGGAATCAAGTGAAGGATGCACTTGAAAGGAAAAGGTGCAGTTTGGATATTTGACCGTAGTTCTTTGAGACAAAACTTGATTAAAAAATTGAGAGAACAGTCAATCCTCCATAAATGCATAATTGTATACTGCTGCTTCCCATACAATGGTTCCTTTATGGGCTGCCTCCTGCCCTCTGCTCAGTACTAAGCTCCAGCTCTGACAGGACAGGTATGACTTGGAGTCTTGAAGATTTTGAATGTTGGTGGGGTTTTTTTTTAAGCAGACCTCAGATCTTCTGAGCAACACAAAGGCTTAGCTTGTTCAAAACTTAGGTTTTTAAAATTCCCCTCAAGTAAAAAGAGAAAAAATTAGTACTTTACTACCTGAAATGCAAATAAAACATCCTTTGACTACAATTATTGAACTCTAGCAAAATATTATTTTAAGCTGGGTAAACTGATGCTAGTTCCTTGCTAAACAGCACTCAAGTCCTACAATAGTAATGTGGAAACTCACTGGCTGAAGGGGATGTGTGTGTGTGTGAGGGTGAATTACTACTCTTGATAAAAGCAAAGGAATGCATCCAAGCAGCAAGTAAGGAAAGCATGAAATTAATGGATTTCCCTTGTTGTTTTAATGAAGCCTGTTTATCGTGTAAGAAGAAAGGACTTCATCTTAGGAAATCTCATTTCTGGATTGGGAAAAGGCCTCCATCACATCCACCAACTTTTCCCAGCGTATGTTGTTGTATATAAAGGAAAAACTGTAATTTTCCTTTTGCTTGAATGCTTCTCTTCTACTACTAAAGAACTGCTGTCTTAATTGAAAAAAATATTCAAAGATTTCAATGACAGCAAGAAAAAGTTTTCTTAGAGAAGTTTTACCGTTACTGTGAATTAGCAGATTTGGTGTCTGCCAGACACTTGAGCAAGCTAGCTGGTGTTGTCTTAACACCTGATGCCTGCATGTGCCGTGTGTCTCTCCTAGTCTCTCCCTGAAGAGATCTGGTAGAGGTTCCCCATCAGCCGAAGGTACCAGCTTTCCAAGCTACTGCAAGAGGGAGCATCATTGCTTATGGAGTGGGAGCTATGCTTGCTGTGCATCTAATGAAAATTGCCCTTCCTAAGCATTTTGTAGCAGCAGTCGAGTCAGCTCTAAATATAAAGTGCTTGTTAGTTTTCTCATCCAATATTAGATCTCACTCAATGAATAATGAATCATGGGTGTGTTGTGTTTCCATCCTTTTTCACCTTTACCACTTACTAATTTTGGAACTTGAAATTTATAATGACAGCACTGAGCCAGGGCTCTTGTCTTAGGAAATGAGAATGTTTTAAAGGGAAGCTTAATAGCTGCATCTTGGTGAATACACCATTAAGAGTTTAGTCTGACCTACATTAAAAACTCAGAAATCTTTTCATTCTGAAGATGAATAAAGGGCCCTAACACTGAGAAAAAGCACATGTTAATGTCTCTCTAAAACACTAGGATACACAGAAATAAAAATGGAAAAGTTATTGTGGGACTTACCACTACTTGTTTCAGCACGTTATGTGGCAGTGCAGTTTGTCAGTGTTTGCTTCGGTGCCTAGTACAGTAATCTTCTGTAGATTGGACTAAGACAATTTGATTCGTCCTGGCGTGTCTCCTGAGTGCCACTGAATTAAAGACCACTTCTAGATTATAAATTAAACTAGTTGCTAAGTACTATATGTAAAAGAACAGCTGATTAAACTACTGGTAAAGTTTGTTGATGCTGCAAGCAGGTATGAGACTCCCTATTGCAGTCTGTATGAACTGTAAAGATGATACANGTTTGCTTCAGTGCTTAGTACAGTAATCTTCTGTAGATTGGACTAAGACAATTTGATTCGTCCTGGCGTGTCTCCTGAGTGCCACTGAATTAAAGACCACTTCTAGATTATAAATTAAACTAGTTGCTAAGTACTATATGTAAAAGAACAGCTGATTGATTAAACTACTGGTAAAGTTTGTTGATGCTGCAAGCAGGTATGAGACTCCCTATTGCAGTCTGTATGAACTGTAAAGATGATACATATTTAGACTGCTGATGCATACATAAAATGCACATATATGATTTTTTAATCAGTGTTATTAACTACGGCTTTGTTCTTTCAAATAGTTGAGCAAAGATTAGAAAGGAAATTGTCATCCAAGACACTCGTTATGATATAATGTGCAAATGTCTTGCCTTTTTGCATGCTTCAAGAAGGAGGAGGTCTGGAATGTAGAGAATAAAATTTTGTCTGTCATGTATAGTTTACCTATTACATAAAACTTAAACCTAAAGAGTCATTGTATGTATTTATATAACGAATTTTTTTCACACAGAGACACACATGCTGCTTTCTTTCTCTGTTGTAAAGCATATAGGGGAATAGCCTCACCTAAGCAAATGACTAGTTTATATTTTATAATCCAATTTTTGTAAGTCCCATAAAGTGTATGTGCTTATTGAAATTACGTTGCTACTGCACTGATAGCACTCAGCCAAGCTTCAGATTGCTGTCCTGCTGCTACACGTGGTGTCTCAAAACTTATTTGTGTGTAAGCTGGGTCTAAAAGGGAGAAGCTGGAGTGCTTAGGGGCTGCAAAATTGTTAGCTGGCAAGGAGCAGAGCTAATGGTCAGCTCAAAAAGGCTGAGGCCACACTGCTGAAGCCAATAAAATGCTGTGTGAATCTCACAGGCTACTTGCAATATCTGACAGTCTTATTTGCTTCCTGACCGTATTTGGCTTTAAGTACTGAAGAGAAAAGACATACATTTTGATCAGAAATAAGATTTTTCTTCAAGTAGGTTTTAAGCCTTCATTTTCTTTCACTGGCTTGCAAATTGTTCTGCTGCGGCCATCAGTGCAACAGGTGGCAATACTAGGCACGGACTAGGAAAGGTCAGTCAAAGCATTGCTCAGATTTAAGAAGAAAAAACGAAAGACTTGATTTTAATTTTCAACTAACTAAAACCCCATGTGTTGATAATTGGCATTCTGTAACAACGACTGAGGAGGAATTAGTCACGCAGATTAGGGGGTTTTGGTTTTACTTGTTTGTTTTGATGGGGGCTCTGAAGCTGGGCTGAGAATCCACCACTCCAGTAAAAACAAACAAGCTGACAAACAGAGGAATTCTCTGACATGATCACCTTTCCTGGCATTAATATTAAAGGGTGACACCAGGTTTTACAGTCATGATATCCGGATTTGGAGAAATATATTCATGAGCAAGAGAAAGGATGACGTTGTTGCCAGGAAATGTATAAGATTTCCCAGTTTCTAAATATACGTTTTAAACACACAAGTCCAGCTTCCAAATGCACAGTGATGAATTTTCAGGCAGTTTAAACTTACTGCAAGCACAAATCTACTTGCATTCTGTAGAGCCATTCCTCAAGGCTATGTCAGGACAACAGCTTCTTCCTCCACATAAGAAAGCACGAGGAGTATCACTGCACAGTGCTTTTTCTGTCTCATTAATTTCTAGTATCTTGTGTGATCAAATTCCTGTATACTAGTGCTGTTTCCTTTATACAGGAGTCTCCTCCTCCTGGTATCTGCCAGTGTGTTTGTTTTTCTGGTTATGTTACAAATGATCGGCTCGAAATTCAGTAGCCTTTTTTTCAGTAGGTCAAAATCTGAGAGGTGAAGGTCTGAGTTTCCAAGTCCAAACACTGAAACTGTGTGCTGAGCTCTCCTCCTCTCGTTGGCAGGGTGCCCTGGCTGCAAACTAGAATTAAAGATGAGGAATAGAGGCACTGTAAAAGCAAAGGCACTGGGGTTTTGAAGGTTGGATCAAAGTTAAGCTGTTTAAAGCCAGGAAAGTGCACTCGGATCCAAACAAAAAACTCTTCCCCCTCCCTTCCTCTCTATCCCTTTCGAGATAAATTTCCTTTCTTCATGGCAACCCTGTTTGGAAGTGCGCAGCACTGTGTGAACACTTTTTTTTTCTACACAGAAGTTCTCTGATAACATTTCCAACCCAGGTCAATTCAGTCAGAAATAAGGTAAGCTCAGTTCCTTAAAACAATGCAAGTCTTTGTGCCTAAATAAAATGGGCTACATCTAAATCCCTATGTTTTGTTTGATCCACTTTTAGATCTTTGGCATGGTATGTTCAGTTTACTGCAGATACCTTCAGTGCTGCATCGTTTAAAGAAGAAATGTTGTTTTTCATATCTATCAGCGGAAAACTCTACATGATACAATTATAGTAGGCCACAGTGAGTAAAGCAAGATGGCTTTTTAATATCTGATGTGTGCACATGTGCCAGAGACTTGGGAGATGCAACTTGGAATAGGTACAGGTCTTCTTGCCCCTGATCTTGGACCTAGAATCGAATCCCCAAGCCACCAACATTTTTGGTTTACAGTTGCCCTGCAGGCCTGACTGGGAAAATGAATTATTAAAGACCCTTGGTCTATAATTAGATCTGAGCAGACATAGCTTTATGCTTCACAGAGTTCTAGCCAGGCTTGGGGGGAAAAGGAGTGTCTGTGTAGATATAAAAACAACACTCAGGCCACAGCCATCCTCTCTAAAGAAGACTTTTGGCAAACTGAACACCCTACCAACTCAGAGTCTGATGTCATCTGACAGCCTGCAGTTTTAGTGAAAGGACTGCTGATGTATTTGGCTTACGTTTAGGATTATGAAGCAGACTTGATTCTGTGTTTTCCCATGAATTATTCAAAGATGAACAAGACTAAATTAATCATATTCAGCCTAGATGCCATTTCACAGCCATACAACTGATATGCTTAGTGGGGTTTATTAAGAACTGCCCATTAATTTTCTCAAGATTAAGGATCTGTTTGGAAAACTTTCTTTCAAACTTTGAGGTACTTGCTCACATAATGTGTTTAGTCTGAGATAGTATAGCACATATAAATAAAAAGTCTTAGAAGAGTGTTCACTTTGAACACAGAAGCATAAAAATAGCAGCCCACAAAACATTTACATATGCTAAATGTCACTTTGAAACATGGAGTGTGTAGGGGAGTGATTTGTGAGATCGGCAAGAAAATAATGACCTTATCACTATAGTAAATTCCATTATCTTCAGAAATGATTACATTTTTACAGTGTTTTAGTGGATGCAGCCCAAGCAACAAGAAGCATCAGAGCAACTCCAGCCAGCACTATAAAAAAAAAAAAAAAGCATATTTGTTGCCATGTTTAAGTGCATTCCATAACACACCCAGGCTATTTTTCTTAAAACTGCATGTTCATCCTAAGGGCACTTGTAGAAGGGAATGACCAAAATAAAATAAAAAAAAAAACCCAAACAACAAATTGTGAACTTTCTGTACTGATGTTTAGATTTGCAGTTGGTGTTTGTGCCATATTACAAGGGAAGTAAGGAGTGGCAGTACTGGTATAAAACCAAAAATTGTTTTAAAATCAGGTTGAGGTTTGTTGGAACTCATCTGAGAAGCAGTGGGCTGCAACCAGCTGATGACAAAAGTGTTTGGGTAGATCCAGCCAAATTCCACATGGTACAAAATGTGAGATGGGAGGACAAAACTGACTGAATGCTACCTTCAGCATCCTGGCATACTCTACCCCAGCATACTTTGGTATAGGCTCAGGCCTGCTTCAATTTACATCCAGCTGCAAGAGCTCTCCTTCAGGCCATTTTAATAACTGAATCTCTACAGCAGCACTCGAGGTACAATTTTTTCACTTAGTTGTACCTTAAAAACAGCGTGCGAACTGCAAAGACAGGGGTAAAGCTGGAGAGATGCTTGTTTGTCCAGGGTAACAGCGCTTCAATAGCCGGAGACTCTTTCAAAATGAGGGAAATTTCAGACCCTACCAAGATGTTCTTTGAAGTGTCTTTGTACTCGCAGTCTGGCAGGGAGCAGCCTCCATGAAGGAAGCCAAGATTTGAGCCTTTTCTCTGGCGTGCATGTACATTGGAAATAAGAGCACACTGTTTACTTCAATCACTGCTGATGCCCTTAGGGAGAATTAAATAAGGAAAGTGCCAGAGCTGGTGAGTTTCACATAAAACAGCAGGGAAAGGATGGGAGGTTGCAGAGGAAGCGCCAGTCGGAAGTGGGATGGCCCAAACTAGCTGAGATAATGCTTCCTGAGGTGTAATCACTGGGTGATATGCAAAGGCATGAGCACTCCACCTCTTATTTCCTTGACAAGAATAAATTTTTTACGCTGATGGGCTAGTAAATCCCATTAACTCTTTCAAGCTTAAAAGGAGTTTTCTTACTTTTAAGCCTTCTAAAATCCATGATGCCTTTCCTAGTTAAAAAACACTACCTTATCTATCTTAATTCATTAATGGATACTATTGATGACTCTTTATGGACACTGTTGGGGGCTGACCTTACAACACCGCAGTTAACTTGAAATCCAAGTAAGTTCTGTTTTACATCCAGAAAATCTGGATGCTCCAGGCTTCTCTTCCCTTCTTTATTTAAATTATAAATCAGTGGGGAGAAACAAAAGGAGAAAAAGTTTCTGAACTGGATAAGCCTTTAAAAGTGGATTCTGTTCTGTTTTATGACTGTTTTAACGATCTTTGTGAACTGAACTTGCACTTTAGGTCAAATTTTGCTAGGGTATCTAAGTCCAATTGCCACCCATTAAAGCTGGTGTTAGTCCTACAGTGCAAAGGGATGCCACTGGCTATATGGGCAGAGTGAGTGGAATAAATTAGTTTCACTTCAGACTCTTGCATTTCTTGGCCTGATTTACAACGTTAAGACACTGAACAGGCCTACCCAGCCCAGTTACCTCTTTCTCATTTCAGCAGCACTGAAGGGAAACCAGTGGCTCAGGCAGCAAAATAACAATTGCTCTGTATTTATAATGTATACTGAAGTAGCAAACCTTATTGCAGTGTTATTTGCGTTACTGGAACTCTGTCACTTATTCACTGAAGGGCATTTTTGAGTCATGGACTTTAAGAAGGTATAAATTGGACTAGTAGATGTCTGTATAAAAGAGATGAATTACATCATATTTATGGCTAACTCACATAAATAATTTTCCTTAGAAAATGGTCAAACACATTAGAAAGCAAAGTGACTACACGGACCACGTCTTTGTATATAAGGACAGAGAGTTTGCTGGGTGTGTACTTAGCCTAAAGAGGGAATGATTCATCAAACAAAGAAAAAAGGTAGGAGAAAACCTTGAGAGGGTTTGAATGTGTTTTCATCTTACAAACAAAAAGAAAATTAAAAAGTCATGAAAATTAAATAGCTAGGAGAGATCTCTTACGTGATCTTTGCATGTTATGAATTTTTCTAGAGTACTAATTGATTTTTGACATCACCAAACTCTCTTATATACTTTATTCAGCAGATGATTAAAACATGCGAATGGTCAGTTCCCATTGTTTTTTCATATACTCTCTAGGTTAAAATAATAGGATCTCTGAGCAGCAGTCTGTCAGCTTGAACCTTTCCCAACTGTAAAGATACGTGTTGGGTTTTTTTAAATTTTTATTTTGTAACCAAGATAAATAAGCAATTGGTTTTCCAGTTTCAGATTTCTAAACTTTTCTTGTATAACATGATTAAAATGGTGAATAATTCCTTATAACATTTTTCAGGGGGAAACAGCACATGTTTCTAAAGCCAGACTACAACTATCAAAAGACCTGTCTGCGCAGCTGCATGTTTGCGTACCAGCCCAGATACTTTTGTTTGTATGGTATAGTAAGATTCCTCCTTCTGAGAAGTAAAATTAAAATATTAATTTTAATATATTCATAGAAGGCATCTTAGGATAGTATATTAGATTACTGTATACTTAGGCTGGGGAAATGTGTAATTTAATTACCTTTCTGGGAATAACTCCTTTTCTATTTGTATGATGGAAGAAATGTGTGATGGAATAGTTATCAGCATAAACAAATGTCCTGTAATTAACTTACAGGCGAGTGGGAGACTGTGGTTGACAAAAGGCGCATTGGCATTTATATACCTATCTAGTCCACCATTAGATGTTTATTTTTGGAGTGTATTTAGTGGGATTGCTTGTCTGGGTAGGAACAGGACAACACATTTTCCCACCTACTCATCTCATGGTCCCTATTTACGTCTCTTGTGTATTCAGCTGATTCTGATGGGCAGGGCTGCTAACAGCATTAACACATGCCCACTCTGTGAAGAAAATAAGGAATGTCTCTAAAGTTAAGAGAGACTGACATGTTTCTTCCTTGTTTCTGGTACAGAGGTAATGGGGGAATTAGAGACCACAATAACAGTATGGAAAAATGCATGAGTTTAGGAATGAAAACATTTTAGAAGAGTCAGAAACTGTGTAGAAAGAGAGTCCCATGACTATCCCACATTTCTTTTAGGAACAGCTGGAGCAGTATAGTTGTTTCCAAGCCGTTACACTTTAGGGTGTAATCTTTCCTACAATTTCTTAGTATTCTGCATTTTCTGTACAGGAGTATGCTTGTAAAATGTGCATCGTGGAAACCAAGGTAGTGCACAATTATGGAAAAAAAAATAATCCTTTGTTATTTATTTACTACTCCTCTGCATGGATGTGGTTCTCCCTTTCTTCGCCCCCAAAAGGAGAAAATAAAATTCCCTCTTTTATAAAGAAAAAGGAAAAACCCTGACAAGAAGTGTCAGAAATGGATATTCTCTCAAACGGGATTTACACCTCTGAGTTGATGAAATTTACACCTGTGCTGAATGCTGATATGAGAGCTGTACACTTTTAAAGAACCATTGAAGACTTTCTGTGAGGAATCTCTGGAGAGAGATAACTCTCAACTTAATAACCCAATTACACCCAATTTTTCTACAAAATATTTTTTTTTAAATGCCTTGCACTACATTTTAATTATTTTTGATGAAAGGATAGCTTTCTTTATAGTTCTCTTAAAAAAAAAAAAATCTTCCGTTTCTTTATTAATTTCATCATGAACTTTGTAGTATTTTTTTTCCTTTTTCAAATTTTAGGCAATAACTTGTATAATATACAGACCCAGTATTTCAAATGAGGCTATCTGGGTCTGGTTGTGCAGTCCAAAATAGATTTCTGTGATCAACCCATACTCTTTTTTTTTTTTTTCTGTTTGGAATGCAGTTTGACAACCTGGATATGAGATTTAAGAAATATGGACAGGCAAGGATATTCTGGGAAATGTAGACAAAGAAGTAAATGAAGGATCATCAAGTTTTAAATGAAAAGAATAATGGTCTTTGCACGTGTAAGTTGTTTTTATTTTTAGATTGCTGTTACTACATTGATGTTATGTATCATTACAAATACAGGTAATAGTAGTCAATCAATTAAGCAGTCCTATTTCATGTTGCTGCATACCGTATTTTCCTGCTTACATCTTTTTGTTTATTTGTAAAAAAGTGTCATCATCTTCTGCTTCTTGCCTAAAGCTCCCAACTCAGCAGCATTGTTGTACTTAGGAAAAAGACAAGAAGTTTATGCCAGAGCTCCCTTTCTTCAAGAGCTTCCAGAGGCATTTAATCACCCTTTTTCTGCTTCTTTTTCTCCAGGAGACCAATATGCATATGACTTTTCCCTCCTCTAGGTGCAAAGTGTCTTCGCCAAGAGGTGAGGAATCTCTCAGGCCTGCTGCTGCCCCCAGACAGGCAAAAGGGAAGAACACTGTGGGTTATCTGAGGACTTATTTTCATCAAGAAAGCAAAAAAGACTTTAAAGGAGTAAAGGATTCTCTGAGATGCAGATTGGGGATATGGAAATATGAAATGATCAAATAGTCCCTAGGACTTTAATTATTGAAGTCATTAAATAGTGAAATCAGCTCTGTACATAGTGAGAAAGAGTATGTAGTAAATAGTGTACTTTGGAAGAGTACATAGTATGTAGTATTTCTGGGAATTCATCTGAAAAGAGGGACAGTCTTCATTGGACAGGAATACTACTTTATACCCACTATGGATATAAAGTTTTTCCATTGTTACCAAGTTCTAATTAATTTGAGAGTGATCCACTGTGGAAGAGAACTGTAAAATTTCACCTAAAGATAATTTGATTTCTGGCAATTATCAGGTGCCAATGGATGACCCTGACATAAGCAAAGGTGCAGAGAGCAAACAGAACAGTATATGGAGGTAAGGGGAGGGAGGTGTATACTGCTTATTACTTGAGATCAGGTTTGAAATGCTGACTGAAATGGCCGCTGCACTAACCACAGTCATTGCAGCATCAAGGAGGAAGAAGAAGAAGAAGAAGAAGAAGAAGAAGAAGAAGAAGAAGAAGAAGAAGAAGAAGAAGAAGAAGAAGAAGAAAAGATTTTGGTAGCTGAAATCTCTAAGGGGACTTTCAGGACTCACAATTTTCTGATTTCTCCTTGACCAAGCACAGTTACAGACCCGCTTATCTCCTTCAAAAGGGGAGAAAGCTTCATTTTAAGTTATCCTTCCCATAATAATGCTGCAGATTACTTGATTAGAAGGGAAAAATTATTTAGTTACAAACCTTGATGTCTCAGATTGATGCTTTCCAAGGATCTGTGTCAACTCTCTTGTATCTGTCCGTTATTTCAATAGGGTTCACAGAGAATGCCATTAACAAAGTCTACCATCATTATTCTAGCTTTTATCTTGGATATCTGTTGAGCCTCCCACCACGAGATGAGATCAGAGTTTCCCGTAATATCACTCACGGACAAACGCTTGCCAAATGTATGCTACTAGAACTGCATAAGTGCTCGGGGCAAGCGCAGCAATGCAAGGTGCTTCTAATTTTTCCTTGTAAACACCTCATCAGATATTCCAGAAAAATCATATTCAACTATGCAGCTGTCCCGAAATGCCCTGACGATGGAGATAATAGTTTTATCAGAGGTAGGATATGGTTCCATCTGCTACTGTCAGGCTGATTTACAGAACTGGAAATGTTTCTGTTCTTTCATTTTTCCTTTCAGAGATCACCACACCTATTAATGAAATGTACATTTCTGGGCATTTTTTCCCCATTGTTCAAGGTTAATGAAACAGCATGAAAGCATGGCTACTCTTAAATTTCAAAGACATTCAGAACATTCATTGCTCCAAAAAGAAGACGTTACTTTTTCCTTTTTCCATAAGTCAGGAAAAGGCTGAAATTCGTCATATCCCTCTGACACATAGTAATAAGACAAGAGGTTACAGAAAGAAATTTCAAAAAATAAAACAAAGAACTCAGGAGAGAACTCAGATTCCTTGGTAGGACTTATTTTCTTATTAAACAGATTCTAGCACCTGTTCTAAGAATGTTTCTGTCAAAATAGTTATGGTGGCAAAAATACTGTTAAAAATGTTATGTGATCCTTGGGAAGAGGAGTTTAAAATTTTGTATAAAGAAATATCAGAAATGAGAACATAAAGCCAAACACAAAATAGGTATAATCTTAGGATAATGGACACTATATATGAAGATATGGAATATACTTTGCACAGTCATTGACTGAACTTGACTTTTGAAGACCCAGAGACTTTAAAATAGATGCCTGTGTTTTAGACTTACTTAATGGCAAGCGCTACTTGGAGAGAAAGAAACACTCGCTCAGTGGCAGCCAATATTCCCTGTTACGAAAGGCTGGTTCTAGGAATCAGATGAAGGCAGGTTGTTGAATAGAATTGCTGCCCCAATAAAAAATGTAACATAGACATGTAAATTGGCATTCTTTTCTTGTTCTTATCTAACCAGTCATTGCAATAGCTGTAACAATTTCAGAGTGCCTGGGGATGTGAAAAAGACTGTATATCTAGGAACCATACTTTTATTTTCATTTACTGTTCTGTTGCAACTTAGCAAATTTCTTTTAAAGGTGGCGTAGTCTGAAGTGTATAGATGAAGTTATGAACATTTTTACAATGTTTGGTATAAAACTGTAAGTATACAGTTCCTTATTCTTCTTCTTGGCTCTCATCACCTTGGGAAGAGTTCTCTTGCTTCCATTTCTCAGTTTAACCTTTGGATCTCAGACTTCTTTTTGGTGGTTTGTTTTTTTGTTATTTCTTCTTTCATGAATGGGTTTGTGTAACTTCTTCGGGTCTCATTTTTCCTACTTCGTGTAGGCTTAGGTTGGCCAAGCAAATCCACCTGTAAAACACTAGATAAGTACAAAATTAACTGTCAAATTCAGAAGTCTGTTCTTCCAAATAGGCATTGTGTCATCTGGCTTTCTTGTTCTGTTAAATTTCTTCTGAAATCTATGAATGTAAACTTTTAATACAAAATATTCAATTCTTTCAAAGCATGTATTTTTGAATGATGAAGCTGAGGTGTGGTTCAAAATACATGCTTCTCTTTTCTTACAGAGATATTTTACAGGTCCTTTATATTCATTTCTTTTATGTTTCCTGAGGTAGAAATAGTTGAGGCTAACGTAACATTTGCAAAAACAAAATTAGGTGGTCCTTGTGCTCTTCAGTGGTAATTGTTGTTCATTAATGTCCCTGTTGAAATATCACAGATTTTAAAAATCAAAGGAAACCACTTATTCTATAAGGACTTAAATTACTAAAATAGACCCAGCACCTTGTTTAAAAAGTGCATGTGTCTTTAGTTATGGCCACCTGTCATCAACTCTACCTAAACCACTGCAATTTCAGTGAAAATGTGACTCATCTATATTTCTGTGAGCATATTGTTATATAGCCAGATATTTTTTCGCCATTTATTTACCAAAGTCAATGGTCATCTTATAATAAATTATGTACGCATATAGATATATATATGATCACATCTGAATTGGAGAGTCTAATAACACTGTCTTTGCTAGTGTTTTTCACTCCTATCTTTACTACCATAACTTTCTTCTGATGTACCATATGGTCACATCTTTATTACTACCTGTTCATATGCTATCTCCCTGGGAATGTCTTTAGAAGAATGGGTTTGCCCTTAATAAACACTATCTGTATGGACACAAAATACACCTTGGTGGAGAAAGAATGCTGCACATGGAAAACTGTTGCAGCCATGTGGAGGGAAATTAAAACATACTTACACTGCTTGATATCCTCTTCAACATCCCCCTGGAGGGACCATTTTCCAAGACGGGAAAATAATACAGAGTTTGGCTTTTGCAGTGAAACTTCAGGCTGGTGCATAACATATATTTATCAACAGGACCATTCATATTTCTGTAGTAATGTTCTGAGACACACCTATGATTGGTTGCTTTTCCTCTCTTTCTGTGAAGCATCCAGCGAGGTTTGCTGCTGGAAAAACGATTTGGATGTGACAGGCAACAATTACGCCCCATTAGGGACTGCGCTCCATAATGGGAGGTTACTCCGTAACGGGAGATTACTCTGCAATGGGAGGATGCCTGTTGTGAAGTCACACACACACGATTCTCTCTGCTAGCTGGGAATGGAATTCAAATAAAAATAACTCTCCTTCCCCCACACCTGGTCCCTCCATTTCAGTACTCCTTGAGTAGCTCTCTAGGGACATCAGTATTTTGCTATGTTAAAGAAGCATTTAATCAGGTCTCTTTTGAGGATTGATTATAACAAAATATAATGGGAGAGACCAAACGGACAGATAANTACTAACGTGACAAGCAACCCTCACAGTTCCTCATTTACTATGCCTTTGCTTGGCAATAATCTGTTTTGACAAAGGTGTATCTTATGCAAGATGAAATTATGGGGAGGTGAATCCAACTTTTTGAAGGTTGTGAAGAAAAAAATCATATTTCCAGCATCAGCTAGCAGGGCATAGATAGTCATGCCTTATGCTATACATACGTAAAGGTTCTCTGCTTCAGTCTAGTTTGATAGGTGTATATAAACTACCATTCAACAATAACCCCAGTAAATCTTCAAATGATGTCATTTTACAAATTAAGTAAGGGAATCTTAAAGTCCAGTATCAGCATTATTCTTTTGGATATTAAACTGGCAGTTGGTTACCGTCCACTTAGCTTCCCTGAAATAATTCAAGCTGCTTCCAAGCCTATTTATAAGCCAACTGTTTCACATATTAGGTGCAACAGTTTTTCTTCGCTTACTTTCAGCTGATGAGATTGGTTTTTATTTTAAAAAAAACAGCCCCAAAAAAAATCTTAAAGCACTAGTCGACTGCTCTCTTAGGTTTTATAAAAGTTTGCTGTCGTAAGAGACATCAGGTTCAAAAAGGCAAAGAGATTGTTTTTCATCAGCATCATGACAGTTGGTAGGAAAAAAAAATCCAGAGGAAAGATTTATGGAAAAGAAGAAAAGCACAATTCTATCACTGAATTTTGTTTACAAGCTGATAAACAGAACTGTTATCTGGCCATTGGAATCTCTCACTATGTTTAGTGGAGAATGAGCACACTTCCAGTCTCTGCTGCAGATATTGAAGGTCCGCACGTAACCGGGGTCACGTAGACAAGAAAGCACTCCTGCTTTTTTCTCTCTGTAATGGATACTGAAGTTGACACAGATGGTATTAATAAGAAGGCAAACTCCAAGGCTGCCAACTGCGTCAGTCCTAGGTCTTTCAACACACCTCATCTGAAACGATAACTATAATTGCTCTTCCATTGTGTAGTACCACTGTGCCATACATCTTTAAAAAATATTAATTATTCAGAGGACTTTACCAAAGCATTGTTGGAAGAAAAAACTCTATATGCAGTATTCAAACTTTTTTTTTTTTTAATTGACGTTTTCTTAGACTTTTAATGCTTCCCAGCAATGATCTCTTTTCAAGTTGAATTAAAAGTTGCGCTCAAGTTTGTATCTTCACTGATTCTCCCACTGTCGTTTGTGTTATCTAAGTGTCAGCTGTTCAGCCCTGCAGTGCAGTACAGCAAACAGAAAAAGCAGGAGTGAGTGATATGTTCCAGGTGTATACTCTCTGGATAAGAGTAAATGGGAATCTGTTTGGTGTAGAGAAACTACTCCCTTTCAGGTTTTAAATTGAAACATGATAAATAAACATAAAATTAACTGGACAAAAAGGGTTTGGCATATGACTTTTTAGATACCCTCAGGGGTTTTAATATATCTATGGCTGGGTAAAAGTATTTTAAAGCATTTTGCACTTGAAAAGCCTTTGCATCATTAGGCATGCATAGGGAAACCATTAGCAGAATGAAAATTGGACTTTTCCTTTAGTGTCAACAGCAGCCACTTGCAACATTTTCATTAATGCTAGGATTGTACTGACTCAGTGCATCCTTGGTGTCATTGGTTTAAATCACTTCTGTGCTTTATGTTATATTTTTTATTTGGTTTATGTTTTCCGTTATCTTATGTTTTGCTGGGACTAATGAGAACCACATCTTTAGAGCTAGTGTGCAAGTACTGTTTACAGCAGTCGAAGAAATCCTTAATCCTGATTTTTTTTTCAAATCTCTTTTTAATCCTGTTCACTACGATGCCTTTCTGATCCTCCCAGAAAAGGTCCCTTCTCAGTCTTTTCTCTTCCTCCCCTCATATGTAACATGTTGTATATACATATTTATAAATACATAAATATGTATATATGTATGTGAATACACATACCCAAAATCAGCTGTGAATGAGCCATGGCTGTGATTGATTCATACCAAATACATGAGCTGCCCTGGAGCTGGGGCCAGAACGCTGAATCCCTCCCTGCCTCCCAGAGTCCCCTGCTGTTGTCTTCAAGAGAGGGTGCCAAAGTTTGAAATCCCCTTTGCAGAGGGGGAAGTGGGGTCTGATGTCTCACTTTGGGGGTGTGACCTTCTTTGCTGTATATAAGAGGCAGGACACCCCAATGCTACTATAATTTCTGGTGTCATTAAGACAAGGTGGTCGCTTCACAGGGAGTGCCACTCTGGTGGGAGATGTATGTGTTAGGAGTGTTTCAAAGGTACTCACCTGGCTGATCCTCTGGGCTGGAGAAGTGCCCTGCTGGGGTCTGGTTAGGCTGACGCATCAAGCAGGTCCCAAGGGTCTAAGCCCGATGGAGGCCAAACACATCTGGATGTGTGAGGAGCAGTGGAACATATTGTCCAGATCTGAATTTTGGACACTGGCACCTCAGTTCTATTCAAGATGCATGATAGGACTTCATTATATATTAGATTTAGCCTCTTGTCCTTTATGAAATGTTTGGTAAACATTGGAGAAAACCAAAATAAATCTCATTATTTTCTTTCTGGTTACCTCAGTGAACTCTATTAATTCAGGACACAATGTACTGAACTTCAATAAGCTGAGAAAACACATTATCTTCAATGGAATAACACTCTATCACTAACTTCCACTTCCATAGTATTCATTTCTAATCTTGCACCTGATCATGAAAGGATTACTGAAGAAGCAAGCAAATCAAGAGCTCTCACATTCATGTCTGCTTTGTATGAAGTATATAAAAAGATTTTCAAACACTTTTTAATTTCCCTGTGCAATTATTTATCTTTCTCCTTCTCTCTTCTGTTTCTTTTTTGATGAAAGCTAACTCATAATGGTGCTTAAGCTTGAGGTCAGATTCAAATTTGTGGATATTCCAAATCACTGAATAAAGTATGTATTTGCTAAATTGAAGCTTGCATGACAAAAGTTTTATTATTTTATTACCCCAACAGCGATGTGCACTGTGCAGTAAGAATCTGCTCACAGAGAACGAGGATATGTGAACTGTTTATGAAATTATTTTAACCAACAACAAAATAATGTACTTTGTTTGTTACGTTTGCTAATGTGTTATTGTCCCTACCAGTATAACTTCTATTTATTTTTTATTAAGAGCATGTGAGCAAATGTTGGAAATTGTTTTTGTTTGGATCTACGTGTACCTTGAAACTGTTCTTTTTCACCCTGCATATCTTCCTTCTGCATTTGTTTTTTTAATTTATTTTCCAGCATGTAAGGAATTACTTCGCTGAAATAATACTTTCTGCTTATATCTAGAAATGGAACTAATACCATTACAAACATAACCATAAAATACAAAGGCAAGATGTTAGGTGTCAGGGTTACAGAAAGCAGGTAAGTGTGGTGGTGTTAGGAAGTGTGCCTTTTACTGGGACTTTAGATGAGAGCCCTTTACCTAATGCACTGAAAAGTTTCCCAATAAAAAGAATCCGAATCAGAGCACTTTGCCATAGAACAAGATGAATAACCTTGCAGACATCAGTGTTGAATATAAAGAGCATGCGCTGTAGGAATTAAATGATCACATGCGTTAGATTCCTGCAGTTGCAAGCAACAATTTAGCAGAAACCACCAGTGGTTATTTTTGTCCTTGATTTTTATTTCCAGCAGGTGTCCCCTTCTGGTAATGGTGAGGGACTCCTAAAAGACGGAGTGGAAATAGTGAGTGTATAAATACTCCCCCAGGTCTTTTAAAATTAAATGGACATTCCTGAAGCTTAAAATATCCTTTAAGTGTGCACTTACAATTTTATTTAAAGCTAGAAGCTGCTTGTCAGAAACTCCATTTGCTATGATTAGATTGACAAACTGATACTGCTAACTATTGATGGTTTGAGGCCTATCAACAGACTGGCTTTGAGGAAGATAGGTATTACAGCTCATATAATTTTGTAAAATATTTGTTTGATAGCCTACCACATGTGATGGGTATGTATTTCCCATGAGACCGTAAGATAATGCACCTGGGAGGGTGCAGTGGCAAAGTGTCCCATTAAAAAAAACCAACCAAACAAACAAAAAAACCCACAAAAACCTGCCAAAACCTCAGTCATGAAAACATTAAACCTGGTTTGACCCTAAATGTCAGCCCCATGCAAAGTCAAGGGCAAGCATATGGAAGAGAACCAATGTAAGACAAAGGACAACCAAAGACTTAAGCTGAGGTCATGGGAAATGTCGTCTACCTTGAACTTGATTATAATCAGTTCTAATTGTTACAAGGCTCATGTTGTTTTTAAAGAATGCAATAATAGAATTTCAGCTTCCTGGAACTTGAACCAAATGTTGCATTTAATATGAGAAGAATCTTTCCTTAGAGATTGTGTTGATTGCATAGTAAATGTGACCTGTCATCTTCAGTTTCAAATAGCTGTCGGCACTAAACATTACTGGAATGCTTAATATTGTTACTAAAAAGAAGATAAAAGTAACTTTCTCCTTAGGCAAAAGAAATAAATTATAGTTGGTTATATAATTGGCTTCAATTTTTTAGAAAATAATTTTCTTTTTCTTTGCTACTTTACATGATCGTTTTTATTAATATTATTAATTCTTACGATTTTGAGCACTAAAAATGCATTTTAATAGTTGCAGCTTTCAGCTCAGAACAACTACATGGTATGTGACAGCCAGCAGGAACTCTTCCAAACATGCCACATTTGGTATACTGGGCCAAATTCTGAGCTTCAATAAATTCCTTTGAGACACTCAAAATGCCCATGAATGCCTGAATGCTGTTCTTCTGAAGTAGATTCTTAACTTTTCTTTTTGCCCTGGTGCATTGGGCAGTAAGGGGGACAGATGGGTTTGCAGAATCCTGTATAAGAAGTAGGGCATATTTTTTAAATCCTCCTACAAAATAAAGCTTATACAGAATTATGAATCTCTACGGTAGAATTTCTAACAAGACTTGAAATACCCTGGAAGGGTGAGCAATCCCTCATAGCTTCTATACGTGCTTTTTTCACAAAGAGGTATATACAGGATTTTTTTTTTTTGCATAGGCAGAATGCACCTATGAGTTTTTCTGTTCCTCATTATGTCTTCATTACCACATCCCAGGCCAGAAGTGGTTACCTGACTCGTAATTCTCTCATTTTAAGGTGGGTCTTAACTTTCAGTTTCCCATGACCTGTGCTCGCATCCTACAGCTCTCTTCCCCAACAGAATGGAAAGCTGTTGATCAGTGGTCAAAATGCCATTTGCAACAAAGCATACAGTTGGACTCAACGATCTGAAAGGTCTTTTGCAACATAGATGATTCTATGATTCTAAAAGTCTTTCAAAAAGTGGTTTAAGAGAAACTGTAAATGGCAAACCAGACATTCTCCAAGGCCTGTCCTTCCTGGATCTGGGTAGGCCTATGGAGACAGCCTATTCTTCCAAAGCAAATGCATCTCTTCCTGTCGCTGTCTCACACTCTTCATAATCTTCCCCAGACAACTTCTCAAGGGTAATTCTCCTGTCCTTTTGAGAAACTCCTAATAGGTCATTATTGCATTTTGTTCTGCAAGTCCAGAGTCTGGCAGAGCACACTTGTGTCTTAAAAAGCAGGATACTGGTTGCTGAAGCTTATGGATTTGTTCATTGTCTTTCAAGTACAGTTTGATATCTTATTCAGGGATCCTATTTTTTTTTATTTGTGTGTGTGTGTTGTGTTCTTGTTTGGTTGGTTGGGTTGGTTTGTGAGCTTTGGGTTTGTTTATGTGGGGTTTTTTGTTTTTTCCATAGCATAGTAAGAGAGTACTGTCATTTTTGGAACATTTATAAATGTTTCCATTTATAAATAACATCTCCATTGTAGCACCTGTGATGGCTAGTTTCACACTACTCCAAGTAACTCTGTGATCTACAGTCAGAGCACTCACTGTAGACATAAACATGAGGTCTTAGTAGCTTTTATTGTAACTAAATATTAGCACTCCTGAGTATCAGCACAATCTGAGTGTTTACACAAGGCTTTTTTTTTTTAAATGCCGTGGAATATACTTCTTAAATCCTACCGTGATTGAGTTATATTAGAGCCTCCAAATGTATTAAAGGAGTCCCCTCCACCCTCCCCTTTTATTCACTCTTTGATAAAAAAAATGGGTGTTGAGCATTTCTGGGGTGAGAGGAAATGGAAATGTTGTTAGTGATTTATTCATACAGTCTTCATTTTCTTGGCTCTGGTAAATTTAATAGCTTTTTATTGATCCCTGTGTTCCATTGATCGGCATTCCTCCTTCTCACGCCCATGAAGGGCACCGTGCCTGCAAAGCCCTTGTTTTAACTTTGTGCACCTGAGAAGGCTATTAATTCGTGGTTTGCGATTCCTTCCAGAATGAAGGCCAAAGTACTACTGCCGTTTGCGTTTGGGTAATCCGGTCACTTGACAAAAGCAAATAGTTGCATTTTCTGTATATACCTTAGAAGTAATAGTCAGAAATTCAAGGATTCTAACTTAGCAGTATTCAGGCTGCCAATGGTGACTGCAGGAAAGAATATCATTGACAACATTTTACCTGTTAGAAATGGCCTGGAAGAGGGGAATCTGTCAAGGAAAAACCATAATTCAGCTGAAAAGCCGTGAGGTCATGAGAGCAATTTGCAAGGTGGCAAATACATAGTTTGGCACGTAAAGCATGGTCTCGCCCACTTTTTTGCCAGTTTGCCTCACCCTGGTTACCTCGCTCTTGCACACCGTGCTCATCTGAGGGCTGAGGCTGCATGTGGCAGAGGAACTCTTGACCTCCCGAGCGCTTTGGTTTGTTCCTGCTTTTAAGCAGCCTCTTAAAATCAGCTCAAAGGAGTGGCAGTCAGATTGAGAGATGCACTGGGGAGGAGCCATATCTGCCACCAAAATATTTCCAGGAACTGAAGATGAAAACCGGATGGCAAAGGACTTCTACAGCTGGAGAAGATGATTTTAACTTTAGATATATTTGCGATGGCTCGTAAGAGTGGGATCAGTGTTGAGAATCTGCTACTGGCAAGGAGAAGGCAGGGGGAGAAGATTTTAATTACAAACATATTTATTAAGAACGCTTCCAGAGACACGATGGGGAGAAAGAGAGTTTTCATTTTTAACACATGTGCATTATTAATCATGAATGATACTAGGGTTACAAACGGGAATCTGCCTGGAGGCAGAGGGCAGAAGAGATGATTTTTATTAAACATATTGAGCCAATTTCTGTCCTCTGACGTATGCACGCAGCTTCCATTGAACTCCATGGGAGGCCTACACTTGCATTGCAGGGCGTAATTGTACTCTGCATGTTCCATACATATTAATCATAATTAAAAATAAAGCTCAAGGCATGGCTGAGGGATATGAGGTTGAGGCAGGCTTAGGGCCAAGGTAATCTACTTTATCCATATACATTTCCTAAGGTGCCTTGTATCTTGGCAGGTGATTAAAAAAAGATGTAATTCATGTTATACGAATATACACTGATACATGTTGTGTAATATTTCATGTGATAACACCAGTTAGAATCCTTTTTGTTGCTTTTAAAAGATTTTTAAAGGATGGTAAAGGCTAAAAAGCTAAACCCAAAAGTTAAAAACTCCTGAGAACGCCATGAGTGTTCCAGCACGATGCTTACGGATATGCAGAGATATCCCGTAATGTTACAAAATTAAACAGTCAAATGAAACTGTAGAGATTAGTATTATCATTGTATTTCTATTTGAAGTGTTAAGTTGTAGCCCTGTTTTAGATTATGTCCTTTGGATTGGGAATGTTTCTCTGCATTCCAGAGGAATCTTATTTCCGTGCTGTGAGACTGAGTTGTCCTTTGTGATTTTCTGTAAGCGAATTTTAAACAGTTTTACTAACTTCATGGATTCAGTTGTTATATCTATACCTGAATATTTTTAATTCTTTTGCCATCTGTCAAGTTATTTTGTTATACATTTTGTATATCTTATTTTAGAGCTTGTGGTCTAGTCCATCATCTCAAGAAGCGGGCCTTCTTCCCAGCTCTTTTCTGCCTCTCATCATGCCACTGCCTTCCTCATAGTCATATTTGAGTGCTCAGACTGTTTTCATCTATGTCCAGTGCTTGCTGAACTCAGGCCTCTCCGTTCTTGATACTTCTACTCAAATTGGAGAGCTTTTAAGACCTTGTGGCCCTGAGCTGAGTACTTTAAACTGTCTCTTTTAAGTAACTTTCAAGACTCTAGAGTAACTTGCACTGGTGATCCACAGACTATGAGATCTCTAAGACAGAAAGTTGCTTTTTATCTTAAGCCGCTCCTGCTGATAGGTTTGGAAGACTTCACTCTGTCCTTGTTTATCAGCTATCACAGTTACTTCATTACTTTCTGTTTTGAGGACTGCATGTTCCAATATAACTATTCTGACCAAGGTATTAATGCAAAGATGGTTTCCTGCTTACTCCGTCTGTCTACTCTTCCTTTCTGTGTATAGGTAAATCTTAATGTGAAGTAATCTAAGGAAACATTGGCCACTCCTTTTTTTGCCCACCTCTTTCAGGACGCAGAAAAATGAGCATCTTGATTATGAGCACCTTTGGGAACCAGTGGGATAACGGGCATTGGGTAAGGATTTTGTTCTAAGTCCTGGGCAAGCTTCTGCTGTCCTTCCCATGAGCAGCATTGCTTCAAAGGATGCTTGGGTCTCCATCTAGTGCCCCATGACTCTTTGTGAAGTACTTAGAGATAAGAATGAAATCATGTATTTCCCATAGACTTCAGCGAGACATAATGTTTGCTTTGTCTGAAAAGAAAAGGGACTATCTAGACAATGTGGGAAGAGAAAAGAACCTTCTTCCCTGGGAAAGCAGATAAGAGGGTCACGACAGCAACCTCCTCTTCTTCCTAAATGCCTCCTGCACCTGATCACATGTGCCATCTAGGAGAGTTTCCGGTGAAAGGAACCGCTCTGTAGTTTTCTTCAGGATGCAGGAGTTGAGACTGTAGTAGAATGACGTGGGTATGATACTTTTTCTGCAGTTTAATTCGGATCCTAAATATACTCATTTTACAAGCATTACTTTGCAGAAAAACCTTAGAATTTGCACAGTGTTCTGGCTGGAGATCCAGCAACACATCTTCACCAAAGCGGTTTCTGTATTGCTGCGAGTTCTGAAGCCTGATTGCAATTTTTCATTCAGGTCAAAGATGCCAAATGAGGTTACTTTATTAGATGTTCTATACATATGTATGCACACATATTTCCAAATACCTTGTTTAAACAAATTACATTCAAAGCAGGCAGAACTGAGAAATACCTTACATAGTTCTTCTGTGAAGAAGCTACTAAGCTAGATTAAAATTAAGTAGAAAAAACTCAGATTCCAGGGAAGAAAGAATAAAAACATTAGCTGTTTTATAAACTATTGATGTGTATTATAGACAAGAATTGAAACCAGAGCATCAGTAGATGCCATTGACCTGAGACTACACATCGTATCTGTACTGGGTAGAATATTGCCAGCTCATGTTGAGCTTTTCATCAATCAGCACACCCAGGTCCTTCTCCTCAGGACTGCTCTCCAGCCATTCCCCGCCCAGCCTGTATTTGTGCTTGGGATTGCCCCGACCCAGGTGTAAGACCTTGCACTTGGCCTTGTTGAACTTCATGAGGTTGGCATGGGCCCACCTCTCCAGCCTGTCAAAGTCCCTCTGGATGGCATCCCTCCCCTCCAGTGTGTCTACCTCACCACACAGCTTGATCTCATTGACAAACTTGCTGAGGGTGCACTCCATCCCATTGTCCATGTCACCAACAAAGATGTTGAACAGCATGAGTCCCCATACTGACCCCTAAGGAACACACTTGTCACTGGTCTCCACTTGGACATCGAGCTGTTGACCATGACTCTTTGAGTGTGACCGTCCAGCCAGTTCTTTATCCACCGAGTGGTCCATCTGTTGAATCCATGTCTCTCCAATTTAGAGACCAGGGTATCGTGTGGGACAGTGTCAAACGCTCTGCACAAGTCCAGGTAGATGACATCAGTTGCTCTTCCCTTGTCCACTGCCGCTATAACCCTTTCATAGAAGGCCACCAAATTAGTCAGGCATGACTTGCCCTTGGTGAAGCCATGCTGGCTGCTATCAATCACCTCCTTATTTTCTATGTGCCTTAGCAGAGTTTCCAGCAGGATCTGCTCCATGATCTTGCCAGGCACAGAGGTGAGACTGACTGGCCCATAGTTCCCCATCATCAAATCAGAAACTGACATGTTTGTTAATTTCTAATTAGCAAAGATTGAAAATGCTGCATTATTTGACATAAAAGACTAGTGTCAAAATAGTGGCACTTTTTTTTCTCTTGTAGGAAAAATAACTGGAAATATAGTTTATTTTAATGAAGACACTAAGGTATTTTAAAGAATGATTTATTTGCCCTTTAAGAATAACTGTATCCATGCAAATGACACTTAAAATACTAGTTTAACTCTATAAACCTATATTTTTAGGCCTTGCTATGGTTATGCCGTCTTGAGGCTCCTACAGTGATTTGACCAGAGAGCATAAAGTGGTCATGGATGTCCCTCATCTATTTTATCTCTACCCTCTCCTCCCTATATGTTTTAGGATCAATTGTTTAGGGACAATTTCTGACTCTGTGGGTATGTAATACATAATCTAAACAGTTTGACTTCCCTTGCATCCTTACATGTATGTTTATCAGTATTCCGTAACTGTATGTAGCCTATCTACATTTGGTCATAAGGTATCTAGATGCTTTTTAAGAACACAGACTGGTGGTGTAGTCAGCAGAGAGGATTTCAGGGTTGTGGCTGCATGGCTTATGTGACAATAAGGGAATTCAGTCATGTTATCTAAAAAAGTCTAGATCATGCTAAAAGGAGAGTGTCTTAGTTTTTAGAACTTTGTTTGGATATCCAAGGCAGTGTTTTCCTTATGACTATTTCATTCAAAAAGAACAGATTTTCTTCTTAAGCAAAGTTTTCAGCTAATGAAGATTACAAGTCACCAGTACAGTTCCTCAAAAAGCACTGAGTAATGTGAGTTTGGCTTGAATCAAGTTTTCTGCGCTCTGTTTCTGGATCCATAGTAACTTTTAGTATACAGGTAGTCCAGTAATGAATTCAGGGGAACTGTGTGTGTTTAAACAAGGATATTTGCAGGGTTCAGATCTGTAATCTAGCATGTTCAAATGTTATGAATTTTGTATTTGGAACATGATGAGTAGATTAACTCCTTGGCAATGATATCTGAAGATAAATTGGTAAGCATACCCAGATGCTTATTCAATTAATAGATAATGTCATACTATGTAGAAACTTTATTTAAAAACCATTTAAATAAAAGACATTCGAGAAAATTGGTAAAAACAACTGGAAGTTGATTACCTAGGTCTTTCAAAGTGCACTTTTTATCACACAGAGCATAGGAAAATAGCACAGATTATCTGGATTCTGCTTGCACTTAAGTTGTTTTTCCACTTTCTGTAATGTTCTTTCAGGATGTTAAAAAGGTTAAACTACATTAACTCATTCACCCTATTGATGTTAGAAGTACTTACCCAGAATGCTTTTGAATTGTCTTTGGCATGAAAATCAGTTTTCTTCAAAGCCACTCTCAGATTGCAACTGAAATTCTCCATGTGTAAACAACTTGAAATTCTTATGCTAGACTGAAAATCCATACTTTACCAAAGTACTTGTTCATTGACTGAGAGGATTTCAATACTTCCTGGAGAGTAGCTCAAATGCTTTATGAATTAGAAATGAGAAATTATTCACTCTTTAAGCTTCAAATTTATGCAGATGTTTTGACATTTTTAAGGAGCTATCAAAAATGTTATTTTGCTTAAGCTGTTAGGTATTAGAAATGAAATAAAGTTGCCACAATAAGAAATTACAGAATGTTCAATTTAAATATTGTTAACCAGTAACTGTAAGGGTAATATGAACAGGTTCAACCTGAATTCTGGTGTTTGACATCTGCAATTGAAATCCACTTAAAAGCCTTAAATATGTATATTTTAAACCTTTTATACAGCTGCAATGGCGATTTCATAATTTCAAGTGACAGCATTTTCAATGATAGGGATACAAGATGGCTGAGTCATCTATCAGATTTCAGAGGTAACAGAAGCTCTTAATAATGTTTCATTGAGCAAATCTCAGGAGATGGTCATGCCAGTGTTTACAGGTTACTTAGAAAGTGGCACTGTCTGTGCTGGACTTACCTTCACAGGTTCGGAAATTCAAAAGACAGAAGTATATATGTCAATTTGTTCTGACAGAACCAGTTAGACTTTCACATGAAGACCTGGAGAACAGTCCCTAATTGTTAGAAGAAAGATGAATTCATGACTTGTCATATAGAAAGGAGACTGGAATTATTTGATCTACATTCTCTTTAAAGCAAAGATTTAGATGGGATTAAACCAGACAGTTAAAAAAAACCTTATAACTATATTGATACTGAAAAATATTGCACATCATCACCGAGGCAGAAATCTTTAACCTAGCCTAACTCACGTTTGACTGCCAGCTCCATCTGTGTCTAAACACATGATTAACACCCATATGATTATTCCAGAAAGTTTTAATTTTGAAGCAGAAGGGTATGCACAGTTATGTGAAACAGATGCTTGCTTATGTATTTGAATGTTAGAAATTTCGGGTTCTGATGCTGCAAATATTTATGCTCGCTGTTAACTTCATTGTTCTGTATTCATGTTGTGCTCAGCAAGCCTGGGTATGTAAAGCTGGACATATGCATGCCTGTGTGGGTAACAGGGTCCAAGCAATGCAAAGTTAGAAACAGAAATGTTCCATGCATAAAATGGATAGTGTGCTTTGGGAACTACTGATGACTAAATGAAGAAAGAGGAGACTGTCTGAAGAAGCAGATGCTACAAAAGAAGTGGATGGAGGAAAGAGGCATTTGCTGGGTAAGCATAGAGAGGTACCTGACTGTATCAGCATTAAAGGGAGAGAGAGAGAATGGGAGACAGAGAAGTGGAGAGGAGAGGGAAGAAGTGTATGGCGTCTGCACACACCTATTTGCCATAAGTCCCTACCTTTCCTTTTCCATATCCAAACCAATATATCTACCAGACAGTTCATAAACTTGCAAGACTCAGCTCATTTTCAGGAATTCCCTATCTGATATTAATATCTTCAGAATTTTTCAAAGGTTTATTTAAAATCTCGTCTATAACAATTTTCCACACAAATGATATAGAATCATAGAATAGTTGGGTTGGAAGGGACCTTTAAAGGTCATCTAGTCAAAAACTCCTCCAGTTAGCAGGGATATCTTCCACTAGATCAGGTTGCTCAGAGCCCTGTCCAACCTGACCTTGAATGCTTCTAGGGCTGGGTCATCTACCACCTCTCTTGGCAACTTGTGCCAGTGTCTCACTGCCCTCATTGTGAAACATTTCTTCCTTATATCTATTCTAAATCCTCCCTCTTTCAGTTTAAAACCATTACCCCTTGTCCTATTGCAACAGGCCACGCTAAAATTTTTGTCTCCATCTTTCTTATAAGCCCCCTTTAAGTACTGGAAGGCCGCAATAAGGTCTCCCCGGAGCCTTCTCTTCCCCAGGCTGAACAGCCCCAACTCTCTCAGCCTGTCTTCATAGGAGAGGTGCTCCATCCCCCCTGATCATCTTTGTGGCCCTCCTCTGAAATCACTCTAACAGGTCCATGATTTTCCTGTGCAGAGGGCTCCAGAGCTGGATGCAGTACTCCAGTACTTATAAAATGATAATTAGTTGTTTAGATAGGGCTGTCACAAAACTTATCGTTATATTCAACAGAAGGGTAAAATAAAATTGCATCAGTTTTCAAAACTCAGCCCTTCTTTAGGTTTTCATGCTCATATCTTACCATTATGTCTAAAAATCATGGTGATACACTTTCTGTCCCAACTGCAGTATTTAGTTTTTACAGTAAAATCAAGGGGTTGAATACGTACAGGGAAAAAGTTAATGGGCTGGTTTATATTTCAAGTGGTTCACTATGAAGTGAAAATTTCCATGTCGGGTGGGATGAGAGAGAGAAACACTAAAGTTTTTCAGTTGAAATCTATTGTCATAAGAATGCTTCCCCCAGCAGTTCTTCTATTACATAGAGAATTAGTGAACATATTTAAAAAATAAATAGGGATATTAGGTAACTGCGTCTAAGCCTCCCAACTGATGTAATACTGCAGTATCATTTTCCCATTCTGCCCAAGAGAGTTATGGGATATGGGCTAAAATCCTGTCTTCATTGAAGTAAATTTCAAAGCTCCAACTGTTATTCCTGTGATGTGGTGATTTACATGAAATAAAGCATTTTCAAGTGACCAAAAGTCTTCATCAGCACTACTTGTAAGACTCTAAAGTGTCACAGAAGAAATTGTTGCCATTCAAGCAACTTTTCCAACTTAAGGTGGTAGCTTTTAGTTTTGACTTCTATATGCCTGCATTTTTTAATACCACACTTTGAGAAAGAATATTTAACCTGAGGTAAGAAAAATCAAATAGGAATAACAGGAAAACAGACAGTCTGATTATTGATGTTGCTAGAAGTTTTCTTTTAACTAAAATAAAATGATGTTTTTATCAAGGTATTCTTTTATTCCTGTGACATGTGTTTTCACTTCCTCTTTGAATTTTAACTTCACACTTCTGAGCATGATGAATGATCACACTGAAAATACTGTCTGATTGTATGCAACTATTCCCAAATGCATATGGGAAGCAGACATCAATCTCTTAAGATTTGAAATAAAAGCTAGAATTAAAATTGTCTATCATTATGTAGAATTATTTCAAGCTATTTTTACTAAAATAAAAAAATGCTCTGGCATTGTTCAGTCCAAATTGCTGAAGGGCATTTTCTGTGCCTTCCATGACCTACTTTTAAAACCACAAGCCTTTAAAATGTCAGAATTAGTAAATTTGTCTGTCTTAGTATTTTATACTATTGAGGCAATGCAGGAGATTAAAATCTCCTGTGTTTGCACTAACTTATCCCAAAACAGAATAGACAAAGCAATGTAAAAGTGTAATTTCTAAAAGCTGTTATTCTTAATCTTTATATATAAGATGCTGTAAAATAATTCTGTAATACAATTAGTCTGCAGTATAATTCATCTTCTGTCTTCCTATGTTAAGACTACTTTTGGACACCTGTTACCATAGAAGAATCTGATCGTTAGGAAAGAATTTGAATTACAAAGTATGGACTGATAGGAGCACTCCACTCTTTCACATGCACAGCAGCATCTCTTCCCAGAGTCAGTTTAAAGTGAAGTTTTAACCTCTGTGCAGTGTAAGAAGATAAAATATGTCTTCAATTTTGTGGATAGAGGTTGTGAATAAGAATGTGAATGTTGGTCTGTCTTAAAATAAATCTTTTCCATATTTTCTGTCAAGAAATAGGATCCTTAAGAAATATCTTTTTTCCTGAGCCTTCTATTTATTTTTCAAATGTTGCATATAATTAAAAATCTCTCTTAGGTCAGGGTCATTTTTTGAGAGACATCTGAAGAGTGAAGAGTTGATGTATCTTCCCTGCCTATTTTGTGGAACTGGAACAACTGGCTTTCCTTTGCTATTGTCATTTCATGAAACTTTGTCATGTGAAAGGTAATTGCAGTCTTCCATAGTGCTCATGAACTGAAGACCTAACAGAAATCCACCAGGATTTCTCTACAGCCCTTGTTTCTATGGTTTGCCAGAAATCAACAGAAAATATTAAAATCCATGACAAAAAATTGAAATGTGACATATTTTAGTCTTGGGAGATTAAAAAGATATTGTAAAAATATCTTCACATTCTATATCCCTGAGAAGGAAGTTTGATGAAATGGAAATGTTACAATGCGCAAGGGTAGTACTCTGAGGTTATTACCTGTATTACCAGCAGCTTGGAACTCCATGCACTCAATATCTCAGCACAAATCTCCATCACTTGCGGTAATGAAGAAAAATTTAACCTTTGGTAAGTGGCTGCCAGACAGGAATGTTGTGTGCATGACTGTTTTCAAATAGCAGTACCATCTTGAAGGATCAAACCACTTCTTTCTTTCCGAGGCCCTCACTTAAGGGGCTGTTTTATAGTTAAGACAGTTGTTGGAGACAAGATACCTACACATAACTGTTTCATACGTGTTTTTGCCTGAACGGCAAGGGCTGGCATTTGGGTCTGCAGGCTGGGAGCTGTGGCTCCCCACCAGAACCAGTCCTAGAACAGAGAGCTGAGAGCAAACTGCACGGGTGCTGGAGGAGAGAGGGAAAAACAGCCTCCTTGATAGGCCTCCTTGATTAGCCTCCTTGATCACACAAGTGAGGACATGTTCCCAAGAAATGGCTACAGTATTCTTGATGTTACTAAGAAGGAAAGAAAAAAAAAGTAATGTTTGCTTTGATGCATTCTGCTGTCCCTTGTACATTTCTGGTGAGAGCTTGAGAAGATAATCTCTTCTGCTAATTCAGTTGTGCAGAACCATTTTTTTTTTCTTTAAAAAAAAAACAAGCTATGCAAACAAAACTTCCTGCACAAACATAGTCCCTTAATACTTTTTTTTCTGAAGTCAGAATCTACCTGTGAGTGGTGATGAAGAATCTGGCCCAAAGACTCAGAGTGAGAAATTTCCTGAAAGACAATTAAGATTGTGGGAGATTTATTTGTTACATGGAAATGACTGTTTCTTTCTCAAACTTTTGTGCCATTACTCATTATTTTTTGTGTAAATTGTTCCCAAAAATAAAAATGAGAGGACGTGAAAGAAGTATAGATGGTAGGTGACTAACACTGAGTCTGAAACAAGTTTCTCAAAATTAAGGATATATGAAGTATGTATCATTGATTTTATAAGACTGTGAATGACGTACTTGTCACAGTTTTAATATAACAGCAGAATGTTGATTCCATTGAAATACATTTTCTTCTGTAAAATTGGCCATATTCTTACATGTGCCATTACAAAGAATAATGACAAGGTTCCAAATAACTGTATGCATTACAGCACTGTATACACTCCTGCAGGCTATTCACACAAATTATATAGTTCTGATGCACAGGAGAACATTTATCTCAATGAAACAATTGTCCTCATCCAAAACCAAAATGTAATTATGGGGATGAGCCAAAGTAAACAATAATAACATAATAGCCTTAAATATCCAGAAGGATTAGAGCATATAGTATACAGTTCAAAGAGTATAATAGACTAGGAGGCTAAGTAAAGTTGTGTAGTTTCTTTTTTTCCTTTTTCCTTTTTTTCTTTTTTCTTTTTT